>WEZZ01020461.1:17012-40309 GCA_013400585.1 Chloropsis cyanopogon | reverse complement strand
ATCCAAATGGGTCATTTTCAGACTTTCAACCCTATGAGCAAAGAGCAACTCACAGCAAAATCATAGAGCAGTTCTTCCTCGGGTATTAATCCCTTATTACTTTTTGTTTTGTCTTTAAAATGTTCTAGGGGAAATAATTTCATTCAAGTAATATTAGTGCTTCTTTCCTTCTATTCATCTCAGTCCCCTCTTTACTTTCTGCTACACCATAAATGATAGCAGTTTTGCTCCACCTTCTCTCTCTTCTTGTTTCGTGGCCTAAAATGATTCTTTTTAGAAGTACAATCTTCTGCTGCACTGACCTGGATCTGAAAAAAACAGGCCTTGTATTCTATATTTTAAATGCTAAACAAGGAGAAAAGGATGAAAGTTCCATTGGCAAAAGATTTTTCACTCAGATTCTATATTGTATCTACTGAACATGACGGTTTTGCATTCAAAAATTTTGGATACACAGTAAGAGAAAAATACTTAGAGAAAGTACTGGTATTATTGCATTAATGTCAAAACAAATGTTCCACACTCTGATGGCAAGCAAGTCAATCCACCACAAAGGGTCAATTGCTTTTGCTAAAGGTGGCTTAGTTGTCATTAAAACAAATACACTGTTGTGACAAAAGCATCATAGGAATTATGCTCTGTGTCCCTTACAAAAGGAGCCTTGACATCCTACAACAAAACTGGACCTTTGGTACAAAAGGCCAAAAGCTTCAAATACTCTGTGTATGACAGAAGAGAACAGGAGAGGTCAAAGTGCACCTCCTGGTGTCTCATGTCCTCATAATAGCCACTAGTGAAAAAATGGATTATCCTAGGAAATTGGCCATATACTACAAAGGCAGAGAAAGTACTCTCAGTGTTCTTTGCCAGCCTGTCAAGGGAAATCCTGACCTCAAGTCCTCAGTGATTGAACAGGTACCCAAACTAATTCACAATCAACTTGGACACCCCCTGTGCCTTGCCCAACATCACAATTTTGACTGTGGACAAACTCCAGTGCTACTGGAGTACATTACAGAATTTGAGATTCTGCCTCATTTGGGAGGCGTGGATTTGCAGATTCTTTCAAAAATATTGCAAGATGTCGATCTTGCAGTGTGTTAATACCAAAAAGATCCCTACTACACTGTAGTCTTCATAAACAAAACAATATATTGCCCCAAACTTAAATAAGACAGTAATTCAATACAGAAATTTATGGACAGACTTTGACACTTGAAGTAATTTTAAAGACTGCACTTGCAGTCCCCCTTGAGTTAAAGCTTTTCTAACACATCAGGAGAATCAAGCAAACGAAGTCTATGTTTCTGCATAGAGTATTTTATGTTCAGTACTTCAATATTTATGTATGGCACTATTTACCCTACAGAGAAATATAGGCTTTGTGCTTTTCATTTATTCAACACTTCAGAATTGCTAATACCCATGGGTATATTACACCCACAGGTTTATTCCTCTGACAATGCTTACCTCAGGAAAATGAAATTTTACATTTTAAATTAAAGGTAGCTCTAAGTTGCAATAGTAATGCACTGTAAGAGATTATGATACTGTATGTGTGCCAAAGGAGCTGCCTTATGCTGGTAAGGTACACTGTGGTAAGGACTGCTGTGAATGAATGTGACACATGAGAATGAGAGAAAAGATACATCAAGTGGCTCCAGCTTCTGACTACAACAACTCCACACAGCTAAAGTAATTTTAGATGTGGCCGATAATCTGCCAGAACCCACCAATCTCTCCAGCCTGGCAAAAAAACATCACTCACACACTACTCACCTGCGAAAACAAACCATATCTTTGTAACTATGCAGAAAAAGTGATGTCCCCAGGATATCTTCCTTTTTGAGTGGTCTTGGCATTAACTCTTCTGTCATGAACGTTTATCAAGAAATCTTTCTGATTATAATGCATAAACAGAAAACTCTCAGTGTACCAGTTATTCATATTCCTACTTAGCCCAGATCTATGCTAGGTGTCCACGTCAATGATTCCTATTCAAAGAAGCCATTCTGAAACAAAGTTGCTAATGATCTTCCCAGACCATTAGCGACTGAACTGCTAGCCTGCTCAACTACCATCGTTTAATTCTGCTCCCACACCAGGCAAGCTCTTGGTTCATCACTGTCCTCCTGTTTCTTCAGAGCTAGGAGCAAGATACCATGTAAAGAAAGCTTGCCTGTACCATCTCCTGTACACACTCATATACTGCGAGAGGTGTAAAAAGGCAAGGTTCACTCAGGATGATGCTGTACTATCTTATCTAGAGTTGCCTAATATATATCAAGCCTAAATTGCTCCCTGAATCCCAAAGATCACTCCCACAACCCTGCTACAGCACACAGTAGTTAATAAATCTTCAGAGTGCTACCATTTCTCAAGGTGTAGTTTGTTGTCCTTAACGCAGCAGGAATAACAGAGTTCATGTTCCTTGACAGCCTTAAGTGTCCTGCAGAAAGAGACTGCCCATCCCTCACGAACAGCCACAAGGGTTCATAGGATTTGTGGTCTGAAACGGGCCAGATGCTCCCTCAGAGCCCTTCCAGAGGTCAGAGGCAGCTGTGCCAAGAGTCCTCTTACACTCGTTATGTGCATTGGCTGGTCTTATATTAGAAGAGTGTCTTAAAAAGCCTGTATGAAAACAGACTCCTTTGCCTTCGGGCATTGTTTGCTGTCAGTGATTGCGGCATCAGAGTTACTGTCCCTGATGTGGTCTATCGAGTATTTCCTGCTTAAAACTAATAAGCTGTGAGAGTGTTATTTGTTCCCCCACCTCCCACTTTTTCTAATTTTCACTGCAAACACAGCTTATTTACACTCTGTCTCTTTTAAAAATCAAGTGTCAACCAAGTGCTAAACTGCTGCTATTTGCCAACGTTTCATTAACACCTTATTAACTTCCAACAGCTGAAGGTGACTGGACCCTCACCTCTGTTTATTTCCTCAAAGTAACAGTTAACTGAAGCATCAGGATAGAGGCACCCCTGTAAATATGACTGAAAACAAACATGCATGCAGAACATAATCAGGCACAACTTCAGCCAGATCTGCTAACTGACACATCTAGTTAATTTTATGCACCGTCACATACTGTCAAGTTTGGAGCCCAGATTTTTATTAGAGATGATAATAAAGATCTCTGCTTTCCCCCCCTAGTCCATATCAGAAACTGGCTAAAACAGAAATGCAAACCTTGTCCAAATTAGGCCACCAGTAGTTTGCTATTTCAGTTTAAACACCAGGTACGAAGGTGTGATCCTCTTGTCATGTAAATCAGCACAGCTCCGCTGCTTCCCATAAAAACTGCAGTGGTTTGCACAGCTGAGCCCCCCTATGTGAATATACATTATTCTATATTGAATTCCAGTCCATGTAGATATAACTGTAAAAGAAAGGAAGAAAAAAAAAAAAAAGGCAAGCCCCAAGAAACAGGACTCCCAGAACAGGAGAATAGGAAACATCCTCCTTCAGAGGTAACTCCGAATAAAAGGAATTAAAGTTTTTCTTGAGCTCTCCCCTATTCCCCTGCCCTAACCTCCCTCTCCTACCACCTGCTTCTGTGTTCTCATTTAATTTGAAAGGAAAGGGACAGGAGAGCTTAGATATATATGTTTGCTATATCGCCTTCTTTCTCTGTTTTTCAAATCACAAAAAAATCTTTCCTACTGTTTTTTTTTTTTTTTTTTGATCCCACCCTTCCAGACTATAATTTTGAACACCTGAAAAAGTAACCGATTTGGTAGAAAGCAATATAGAGATTTTTATTCCTCTGCCCAAATAGGAAGGGTCTTTGAGCTCCAATAATGTTGGAGGAGGTGGAGCTGTTATAGTTGTTCTCCAGTTCATACTTTTATTTTTGAATGGCATATTGTTTTCTATGACTGCATCACTTATGTATTAACTCTGGAAGCTCAGCTGTCAGAGTGCTAGTTATCACTTCTCATAGTCCAAACAGGAAGAATACAGATGCTTCCAATAAGCTAAAGAGGGGGAGGTCTCTTCTATGAATAAGCATTCATGAACTTGAACTAATCAACAATAAAATCTTCACGCATATAGCAAAAAAAAAAAAATCCCTTTCTGAAATGATCGCTAAAAAAGCTGGTAAATCACAAAGCAGCTAAGGTGAGAAGAGTAAAAGGAAAGGAATTTTCTGGTATTTAGTCAGAAGTCTAAAGTCCACATGTACGAGAATCATATGGATGATTAATAAAACATGGATAAAATAAATGGGATGTTAGTGCCACTAACAAAAGTAATGTACCTAGTTATTGCAAGGGTGGAACCTTGAATCATAGTTATCATCTCAACATATTGTGTTAAACTAGAACATCTAAAAATATTTGCAAGCTTATAATCTGAAAATTAAAATTAATTAGCTTATCTGATTTTTAAATTTTGCATCTGCCCAGGAACATTTCCAGGTTTTTCTAGTTTTGGGATAAGCTAGTGGATAACATTTAATCTTTCATTTTCTTAGTGTTCACTCTGTTTACGCTTATTGTTACACAGAGACTTGTGTTCAAAGATTTAAAAAAGTCTGCAGGGTGGTATATTTTACTTGAGGATTGAAATGAATGCTTTGCTCTCAGATCTCTGCAAGTACATTGGACCAAATTTTGGTCTCATTATCACCAATTTAAATCTGGAATAGTTCCACTACTCTCTGTAATGTTACTCCCAGTACGTGCTGATTTAACTGAGCTCACAAGCTGGTCCATTGACCTAAGTGGTGTCAGTGGGAATGTACTGTGAAGAAAATTTGATCTACTAAATTCAAATCCTCGAGGTGTTGTTCTAGCAGCCAAGTTGTTTAGAAAGAAAACACTGAACTTGAATGTTGACCCTCCATCCCAGCTGGATCTCCACGTAAACTGTGCTCCTGCTGTAGCCTTTTAAATAGATCAGCAATTTACATTTTAAATAGATCAGCAATTCAAATTAGTGAAATGCCAGAATGTAGGTAGTGTGTAGTGGGGAGATTTAGCACTACCTGAAATTTCGTCAGAGTTCAGCAGCATAACTCTCCGTACATTTTGTGAGAGCAGGGACTGGATGGGCTGTAAGGATTTGGCTGCTGCATGTCTGTACCCAGGGATGACAGAGGTGGCTGTTAGATAAAGGACAAGCAGAGATGGACATAGTGTCCCAGATTGTCACCAGACCTTGGCTGCCAATAGCAGGAGGGCTGAAGCATGAATCTGGCTGGGGAGAAACATGCTGAAGAAGCAGGAGGCACAACTGTGTTCTGGCCTGGCATGGTTTGCTTAGGTGGATGTGTCCCACAGGTATTCAGAGCATGGGGAATGGAGTATATGGAGCAGGGATGCGACAAGATGATGGCTCTGTGTTCCAATTTTTACTCCTTTAAATGCCCAAATGTTTCCAAGAATAGGAAGCATTTGTTCCTGGGAGTTCTGGGATCTACTAAAACAGATGTGGGTGCCTCTAGGCTTAAATTACAGTGGCCTGGAGTTTTTTAAATCATATTCTTGAATTTTAGTGCCACAGTAGGTGGTCAAAAATCACACCAAAGATAAACGACTGGTTGTGAGAGCAATGCATAACCAGAGGAAAATGGAAAGGCGGGCGTAAAAGTGTACGACTTTGTGGTGTTTTCTTCTGAAGGTCCCTGCCCACGTCAGACTGTGTCATCAGACCCTGCTAGACAGGGATCTGTCCTTCTGCCCTTTTTTAGAGCCACACACACAGCAGCAGCTGCCTGTCCATGAAGGCCCAACGCGTGCTCTGTACAACGACCCTGTGGGATTACTCCTTAGGTAGAAGCAGCCAGTTCTTCTGAATTAGTGGAGGGAAAAAGAACACCAACCAAGACAGAACGAGATTTTAATAAGATGTTTTGCTTGTTTGCTGATTTTTTTGGTGCTTCCTAATTTACTTGTCCCTCCCTTTTCATATTTAACCATTGCTGCAATGGGCAGCGAAAAGACTTTGCATTACCTGCACCTTTGACTTTCAGCACTAATCTTACTGTGAATGGGCCAGATGATTTTGGGGTGATAAAATGCTGCTGCAGCTCTCAAGCCCAAATAATTTTCTCCTCAAAGAAATGGTGAAGGTTGGATACTTACGCTCATCTACATCCCCTCCTTCACACGCACAAAGCGACTTTAATTGCTGCCACCAATTGAAGGCTGTAGTGCAGGCGTGCACCCTACACCCCACACTGTGCTAGGTCTGTCTGTCCTTGTGTCAAGGAATTCCACTGTCTGTCCTTGTGTCAAGGAATTCCACTGCATTTTATCTGCCTCCCTCACGGCCTGACACAGCGCAGAGCAGTGTCACATACCTCAGCGTCTGCCTTAAAAAGCATCTGCGCCAATCACAACACAATTATTCTTAATCCCTCCAGCTCTGGCATTTGTTCACCCCGCACCAGGAGGAAGAATAGGGGGCAGTTGCTTGGGATAAACAGGAATGACTGTGGGAGATCCTCTCAGGAGCAGCTCTGTCAACGCGGACATTTGCCTCATTGACAGCCCCACGCAGCCTGTCGGCTTGGCTGCTGCTCTCCACAAGAGAAATGGCAGCATTTCAGGCTCTTAAGGGTGTGATTGATGGGTGTTGTCGGTCCCTACCTGTCAGCCCATTGCACTGACAGGAGTGAGATCCCCCAGGGGAGGCAGCCTTTCACAGCACAGCCCGCCCGTCCTGCTCAGTGAGACCCTGGTGTCCCTCTGCCGCGCTGCTGGCAGGCGGCAATCGGCTGGGCAGGACGGGGGAAGGGCAGACGAAGAGCTGGGAGCACAGCTTTCGCTGGCGAGGGCAGTGACATCTCTCTCAGAAGTACCTGGAGACGCTGGAGCAGGGCTGCCAGAGCAGCTGAGGCAGGCTGGCTGCTGCAGAGCGCTGGTTCAGCCTGGGGTTAGGAGAGATCCTGCTGCTGCTGCAGCTGCAGCTGAGGGGACGTCAGTGGGAGAAACTTGTGGGATGCTGGCACGACTCCACGGCTTTGCATGTGCAACATTAAACACGTGCAGAGGGTTTGCAGTATGTGCTCCTGAGCCCAAGGGATGACAGAGGTGATACAACCATTTACCCCCGCCTGGAGGAATCCCCCACAGATGCCCATGGCAGAGCTGGCACACGTAGGTGTGAATTCCTCACCCTGCAGGAGCCAGGCTCAATGTCATCTGACTGCTCCTCTGGTTTTGCATCTAACTACATAGAAGAGGCCGGTCAGAAAAACAATTCACCCTAGGAACCAGGAGCTTTTTTTCTGTTTTGTGTTTGACAGCAGGAGGTTTAGGGCTATTTTTCAACACTGAAGTTTAAAGAGGATCTTTTCATCCACAAGAACATACAAAACCTCAGACCATTCAGCCAGTGTTAACAGGAACAAAGCAACAGCAAGAAAATCCAGCTGCCTTTCAGCTGTCCATTCCCTTTCTAGCTGTCCCCTTCTCTTCCCCCCGCTGCCCCTCCAAACCAGCAGTGGTTAACCTTCGAGCAGCTTGACCTGCCTCTCCCTGCACCTGGCTCAAATCAGCACCGCTGCTCGGGCCCAGAAACCCCAGCGGGGCCATCCAAAGCCCAGTGAACTGGGTGGAAATACTCCCACCGGCTTCAGGGGAGGCTGCAGCGAGCCCAGCTTGAAGCAGAGCCATCTTTCCTTTCAAACTTTTGCTCGACAGTTCGGAGCCCGCCATGTCCATGCATTAATACTTGTGGGGACTTGCTACAGCGCCTGCAAGGCAAGCACTGACGTCACAGCTGGATCACTCCTTTCAGCTGGTGCCTGGATAACAGCCTCACAGCTTCCCTTCCCCTCCAAATCAAAGGCAGCGGCTGCAGCTGCACAGACCAGCGAGTCTGTTTAGTTTCTGTGGGCCAACAGCCACCAGCTGTAGAGGCTGCTGTGCTTTTTGCTGGATGGGAGCTTTTAATTCCAATAGACAATGTGTACAAATATTTCCCATACCAAAATTGTTCCATATCTTCCTTAGTTAATTAAATGCTAATTTTCTAATGAGGTGGCAACAATGGCAACAACCTGTTATCAACATGCTAGCTAGTGCCCATAACCAACCGGTGAACACAGAACCCTTGTGCTGTTATTAAACTGCATTTCTATATTAATTAATTACTTTTGCAGCTGTATTATTCTGAAGTTGGACACAAATGTGGATAGTAATTAAATGAAAAAAGACATTTACATCATCTGTAGATTCCAGAGTTGCTTTGTGGAATTTATTATTTCACAGTGTTGTTATAGAAACCCCTCATGTGTTTTCATGTCTGTTGTATGCTAGTTTAGCAAGAAATGGTGAAAGGAAAACTCAGGATGAAAACGCTATTTGTTGTGGTCTAATCCCAGCCAGCAGCCAAGTCCCACACAGCTGCTAGCTCACTCCCCCACCAGCAGAATCAGGGAAAGAATCCAAGGACAAAAGGTAGAAAACCCATGGGTTGAGATAAAGACAGTGTAACAGGGAAAGCAAAAGCCATGAACACAAGTAAAGTAAAGCAAGGAATTAATTCACTGCTTCCCGTGGGCAGGCAGGTGTTCAGCCATCTCCAGGAGAGCTGGGCCCCATCACACATAACAGTTACTCGGGAAGACAAACTCCATCAATCCAAACATTCCCCCTCCCTCCCTCTTCCAGCTACTTTATATACTGAGCATGATGCCACATGGTCTGAAATAACCCTTTGGTCATTTGGGTCACCTGTCCTGGCTGTGTCTCCCCCCAGCCTCCCATGTACCCCCAACTTCCTGGCCATCGTGGCAGTACAAGAAGCAGAAAAGGCTTTGGTTCTGGGTGAGCCCTGCTCAGCAATAACAAAAACACCTCTATATGATCAGCCCTGTGTTCAGCACAATACCAGCCACTATGAAGAAAATTAACTCTACCCCAGCCAAAACCAGTACACTCTTCAATATACATTCAGCATAAATTAAGGTTTAAAAGTTTCCTGAGTGGTGCAATAAGGATGAAATCTTGGATTTCAGATGGAAGGGTGTGGATATATCTGTCACTGCTTTATACTCAGAAGAGGACTTAGGTGCTTAAAACCTGGCAGAGTTGGAATTTACGTGCTTACATCCAAAAGAGAGATTCTGCTGTCTGCTTCAGGAGGTTTCTAAACTCTAAGCTCAGCTGCCAGTACAAAAGCTTCCCAGGCATCTTGAATTTGGATCATACCCAACAGCTCTTTGGTGTTAAAAAGATGAAGTTGCCCAGCATCCACTTCAGGCACCACCTTAGTTCAGACACAAAAATATGTTCCTCTGTTTATCTTCCCTCAGGGCTGGTTTGAGCACTACAAGAATTTCTACCAAAGAGCTCTGAAATTGGATTTTTCATAAAACACAATGGCAGCTATTGATTTCTTTTGAAATATGGCTGGAGTCTTCCCCTGGTCTAAGCTACCGTAGTATTTGAATGGGATATGAGAGATGCAGCTCAATGCCTTACTATGTCCAGTCAGAGCTCACAGAACCACAGCGAGTCCTGAAAGTGACCCACAAGGATCATCAAGTCCAACTCCTGACCCTGCACAGGACCATTTCCAAGAGTCACACTATCTGCTCAACAGCATTGTCCAAACAGTTCTTGAACTCTGTCAGGCTTGGTGCTGTGACCACTTCCCTGGGGAGCCTGTTCCAGTGCCCAAACACCCTCTGGGTGAAGAACTTTCCTCTGATATCCAACCTGAACTCCCCTGACACAAATTCAGGCCATTGTCTCAGGTCCTGTCACTGGTCACCAGAGAGCAGAGATCAGTGCCTGCTCCTCCTCTTCCCCTCACAAGGAAGTTGCAGACTGCAGTGAGGTCTCCCCTCAGTCTCCAGGCTGAACCAACCAAGTGACCTCAGCTGCTCCTCACACAGCTTCCCCTCAAGACCATCCCCTTCACCATCCTTGTTGCCCTCCTTGGACACTCTCTAATGGTTTATTATCTTTGTCCTCTTGTGGCACCCCAAACTGCACACAGCACCAGAGGTGAGGCCATCCCAGTGCACGGCAGAGTGGGACAATCCCCTCCCTTGCCCCACTGGCAATGCTGTGCCCCAGGACAGGGTTGGCCGTCCTGGCTGCTGCGCCACTGCCGACTCATATTCAACTTTTCACTGACCAGGACCCCCAGAGGAACATATTCCTCTTGTAATATACTCTAGTCAGAAGATTTCATCTCCCTGGAAGTCATTGTGAGAGTTTATCACCCCTTCTCATAGAAAAGGAATGATGATTTCCATCAGGACCATGATTAAGAGATCTAACAGGTGCTCTACTTTTGACAGAGCTGGCACCTACCGCCATCAAGAGAGCATTCAGATGGTGGGGAAATGGACAAGTCTTCTTGATGGTATTGAAATTAAAAAGCCTGTTAAAAAGCTATTCCAAAGTGGGGAAGGGCATGGGATTTCAGACAGGCTTCTGACTTCCACATTTCCGTCTCCTGTCATCAGGTATGCTCCACCCTCCAGCACCTCCATGTGCTGTTCATGGACCCTGGACAGCCAATCAAGGATCAGGGACTGAGAAACTGCATGCATCAGTGGTAGAGTGTTGTGATGGGTAAAACCTGCATTGGTTCTGAATCCTCTTAAATCCTGGGATTTGCATTTGGGAAGCTCCAAATATTTTTCTGCCAGTGGCCAGCATGCTTCAAAAGTGCAAAGGACAAACTTTTGCCCATTGTTGGAGAACAGACTATGTTTATAATGCCTAACAGATTTTATTAGGAATACATTTTATGCACTATGTTAAGATAACGAGGTAATGCACTTCCAGGTAGAACATTTTACAGCCATTCTCTTAACAGTATGAACTTCATCACAATGAACAACAGGTGAGATGCACCTGTAAAACATTTCTTTGAGGGCTTCACAGAGCCAGTGTAATGATGTCCTACAAAGGACATCATTACAAAGGAATCAGAAAGTCTGCCAGGAAAATTAAAACATAATGTAAAATTCATGTTAAATCTGTTTCAAACAACTTGTTTACTGAGCTCAGACAAATACCTCTGAAATGTTTTCATTACATTTACTACTACCTCAGTTAAGTAAAAAAATACAAAGCTGACAGTAAACTATGAGTCCATTCACACAAGGGAATAGGCAGACAATTACTTCTGCTGTATTCCTGTGTGCTTCTTTCTACTCCTAATGTGGATAGAAAAAGTCTTAGTATTCTCCCCTAATAGTTGACGACAATGACAATAATAATAATAATGATGATGATCATGATGATAATAGTGAAATAATTTACACTTAAATAAAATGTTTCCATTAAATAATTCTACAAACTTTGCAAAAGGATGCAGTGGGACCACTTTACTCAGTTACTGAAATGCAGCCACCTCTGGAGTGAATCACAACATTTGCTCAAATATGGGTAAGGTCAATCCTGTATGATAGATTAGGATCACGAGAAGGAATAAGTACAATTATGCAATAATGAAAGGGAAAATATTTGAGTTCAGTTTTGTAGGAAAACAACAGCTAAAACCCCTTTGCTTCAGAGAAAAGTCCTACATGGTGTTTATTATGTTTTTGAGTTTTGCTTCAACCTAATGGCAAAATCTTAAGCTATGCAGCGATCCCTGCACCAAACTGGAGGAAGGAGAAAACCTTGCTGTGACATACCAGCACTGTAACTTCCCAATGGCTGTAAAACATATCCTGAGGAGGTTTCAGGAGGAAGCCTGTTGGCACCTTGCACTGAATGAACTGCTTTTTAAGATGACTCTTTTTATCCCAACCTATTACTTTCATCTTAATGAATTTGGTATTATTCAGCACCATGGATTTAATTAAAGATATTTAAAGTATTTAAATTATTAATTATTTAATAATTAGAAATTAGTATTTTCATCAGTGACTGAATATTGTATATTATTAAATTAATTATTTTGCAAATAATGGACTAGGTTTATTCTTTTCTTTGTATTTTCAGTTCAGCACTGTTCAGAAGCAACTCTGTGATACTGTCTTGTTGCAAAATATAGTGAGTGCAAAACATCTTATTTACTGCAGCCCAAGAAAACACACATACATGTGGGAGAAAGAATATGACACAGTCTCCTAGAGCTCTGCTAAAATCTCAGTGGTGATTAGATAAAGTGGTGTGAAAAACACTGGAAAAAAACCAAATCACAAGTCATAAACAAGAAGGTTATAATTATGCCAGAGAAAATTTACAACTTTTATACCACTAGAGATACGACAAGATGTAATGCCATTAAATTGGAAATGGATAGGTTTTGATATTAGGAAAAAATTCTTTACTGTGAGGGTGGCACTCTGAGACATTGGAATAGGTTTCCCAGAGAAGTTGTGGATGTTCCATCCCTGGAGCTGTTCCAGGCCAGGTTGGTTGGGGCTCTAGTGGAAGCTGACCCTGCTTATGGCAGGGGGGTGTGATCTAGATGATCTTTAAGGTTTCTTCCAGCCCAAATCATCCTATGCTTCTTTGCATGTGCCCACGGAGTCTTGCTCAGCACAAAGTCATGCACAATGTGTATTCGTCCCTCACACAGGGAACAAACATGGGCTAGCCTGGGAGCAGCCCTCCAGAGACCACACATCCACCAGTAAATTTAATATTGCCACAGCATGAAGTGGGTCAGACAGGCTGTTGCAAAAGTCACCTGTGGTTCCACTGTGGACTGGGAGCAGACATCCTGGTGGATGGTGGCCCTTCGGTGGTATATTCACACATCTGCAACTCCAGACTGCTTTCTGCTCTACAGAGCCTTCTGGTGTGCCCAGTTGTTCACTGTACCTTCAGGATCAGTTGAGAATCAGCCCTTTACCAAACCAAACTCTAAATTCCCTTCATTTCTGACCAGAGTTGGATTCAGACACCAGCCTTCTGACAATTCAGCAAATCTAGGCTCTGTGTCCCTTGTGGCTTCTGCTCATCCTGCCATGTGCATTCCTGACTTGGTTTTGTCTCCAGGGTATAGCTTGCTCAGGTCCACTGCAGAGACCAGCCCTGTCAATACTAAAACTGCCTGGAAGGCTGCTGCAGCAGCAGGGAACACATCAGCTGCACTGGCCCTGCAGGGACTCTGAACTCCCAGAGCAGGCAAGAGCACTGGGAGAAATGTGTGATGATGGTGTAACCATGATCAGACTCCTGCCTTCTCCAATACAAGCTGCCCTGCCAGAGACACTGCACCCACCTCTGTGCCAGCCACAGTGAATCAAGCCACTGTCTGTGTGGGCTTTTCCCCCCCTTTAATGCAGCTGCCATATATCCAAAAAACAAGTTATTAGGAACATAGCAGTATTAGTCAAATCAACTTTGTTTTTCAGAAAAGCAGCGATACAGTTCACAAGTAGGGAGTGTCAGTGGGTGGGACTTTTATGCAGTTTTCCAAGCCATTTTCTTCCACATGAGCAAATTTTCATTCTTGCAGAGACCTCCTGCCTAACTGCTGCTGAAGGTCACACCAGGTTTGTTTTTCCCAAACTCCCAGGCAGAGTGAACTGGCCAAAGGGTTGGGATTCAGATGGAGAGGAAGTGCTGCTCCTCCAGGCCATGGCACTGCTGTGGATTACAGGCTCTGGAAGAAGAGCCTGCTCTGCTTGCTGGTTGCTTTCTTTGTTTCAGTACCATCTATTCAGCCTTCCACATCACTGATTATTCCTCCACTGGGACACAGATGGCCCCAAGCTTTTTCCACTGGGCTTTCCAAAGAGGAAAAACTGTCTTTCCTCAAATACTTTATTCCAGTTCCACCTCCAAGGACAGCTGTAATATCTGCCTCCAAATAATAAAGACTAGCATAAAGTAGAGATTTTTACAGACTATCCTCTTTTTTTCTCCTCATTAGCNGTATTCCTGTTGGCTGGGTGGAAAGATATGTTACCCTGTGACTACCACATGATGAAAGGAGACATCAGTAGTGTACATGACTCCTTTCTCAGACTCCCTCAGAGCTAGGGTCTCTGTAGTTCCTCTGGAAGAGAATTAGCATACTTCTTACTGAAATGTTTTTGGGGTTTGGTATTTGGATTTTGGGTTTTCTTTGTGGTGTGCGGGTTTTTTTTCTTTTCATATCCAGCTGCATCAATTTCCGGATTACAAGAATTAAATTGTTTAGTTATCTGTAATGTGCATAGACTTCTGTGAAGCTTTACAAAGGAATCTTTGTTGTTAGGCTACGAATGGTTTATTGCAGCATCTGCAGTTCCTATAATCCTGAGTCATTAATGAACTGAACAACTTTTCCTCCTTCTTAGCATGAGAAACACTTCTCACGGTCTTACTCATGAAAAGATTGCATTGGAGTCCTCTCATAAGTTTTCTTGGGTTTCTGCCATTGGAGGAGGGAGTCCATAAGCAGCAGCATCTGGCAGAACATCTGCATCAAGTCCCTGCTGACATCCCGAGATCTGTCTGCCCAGGCTCACTCCTCCCTTCATACAGAACTTGACACATCGTGTACCCCACTGCCAGACAACCTCAGCAAATATTTCTCTCTCTAAGGGAGGCTGTGTCAGTTTTTCAGTGTGCTCATCCTGTGTTACCTCATTGCTCACCTGATGGAAGACTACTCAGACTCTTTTCAAACTGCTTAGGCTCTCTGGAAGGAACCTGATGAAGAACCTTGATCTGAGCAAGCTGGAAAGCCTGATCTAGGTGCAAAGATCTAGCCTTCTCCAGACCAATGAACAAGGTGTTTTAATTCTTTACAAATGACAGGAAAACCAAGTAACTAAGATAAACATCAATGAGTGGATGTGACAGATCTGTTCCTCAAGACTTTGCAAGGAAGTAGCAAGGAAGTGCTGAAGGTCCCCATGCCAGCTCTGTAGCTGTTTGGTTGAAATCCAGTTATATTTTTTTCTATTATTCTATACCACTTTGAGTTGTATACATAATACATTATTGCAAATACCCTCTGGTAGACCCTTCCAAAGCAATTGAGTAACTCAATGTTTAACAAAGATACATTAATTTTCTTGTTTAAGTTCTGGGAAATACAAGATCATTTTTCATTCTGAGTTGGCTATAACAATCCTTTAACTAGTGGTGGAATAGGGGGAATAATAGCCTTGTGGAAATTATTCTAAATATCTGTACTGTAAGGAACGGTGGATCAATGAAATCTTCCTTTCTGTATTTGTATTATCTTTTAAATTGAACATATTTGATGCCTCTGCACAATTCCCATGCCACAGGAATGATTCTTATTTCCAAATGCCCTTGCTTGTGTAGAACATTTTTTCTATCTGGAAAGATGTATAAAACAGAACCTATTTTTTTCTGTAGATAGGAATTAATTTACTAAGAGACATCTCTTCTGTGTATAGGAGCCTAATATAGTGCAGAAGAAACACTTGCCACTGTGGGTTTGAGGGTGCTGCATTCACAGCAAAGTGGGCTGTCTCAGATGTGCTGCCTCTCCATCACCCCGTAACACTGACATCAGCTCAGTCGCAGCCGTGTGTACACGAGAGGTTGAATAATGCATGGGAACACTCTCTTGAGCATTTATTTTAGTCCTTTCATTTGTCCTTCGGGCATTTCGCACTCCCTCCTGATATCAACTTGAAAATTTCCTAAAACAGAAGGTAAAACCCACTGACAAGGAAAAATTTCAAAACCATTGCTTCTGTTGGAGTCATACATCTGATATTTCTGTGGAGAATTTACAAAATTTCATCATCGCAGTCTTCAGAAAAAGTCATACATATTACAAGTAATTCTTATTTTGAGGTAACTCTTAACCAAAGGGATGTAATTATCTTTCTGTAACATTTCAGATGAGAAGCTATATTTGACTGAACTGTATCACTGAAAAATAGAGGCCACTCTTCTATTAATTAAAGGCAGCTGATATTTAAGTTTATAAGAAAATAAAAAATTCAGATGTATTCTCATGAATAACACAATCATGTTTATAACTTATTTTAATGTGAACTCAGAAGCCTCCATGTATAAGTGCAAGGACTGTCAAATAAAATTCACAAGAACAGGCTGCTCTTCAAAATTAACATCTATACAGTGTACTGGGAGAATGCCTCCACATATATTGCCTAACTTTAAAATAATTTGTGGCTTTGGTAATGATCTAAAAAAGCCACTCTCTTTTCTGTTTAGTGCATCCTGTTATTACTGGAGCAGCAGAGATTGAATGGAACAAAGGCAGAGTACTGCTTGAGAAGAGCAGTTCAAGAAAGATTACGATTAATAAACAGATAAACACGGTCACCTGCAGTCACGAGCTCTTTAGGGCAGCAAAAACCCATGATACTGTTTTAAAACAGTCCTGCCTTAAGTAGACAAGCATAGTACCTTAGCTCATCTTAAGCTGAAGCAAGTTATCAAAAGGGAAATAGGGAAAAATCCGAGTTCCACCATGCTTGCGGCTCTAAAGGTTCCTCAGGCAGGAAAAGCTAAATAAAGCTGCCCTGAGTTCACAATTTGCTGTCCTCACAAAAACAGAAGGAGTTTTACTACATTATACAGTAATAGGGACTTGAGGCCTCTTCAGCTTCAGCCAGGTGAGAGCAGGGGAGATGGCAGGTCACTCCCAGCCCCTCCTGGAAAAGGATAAGGCAGCAGGTCTCATACTACCAATTTGCTGTCCTCACAAAAACAGAAGGAGTTTTACTACATTATACAGTAATAGGGACTTGAGGCCTCTTCAGCTTCAGCCAGGTGAGAGCAGGGGAGATGGCAGGTCACTCCCAGCCCCTCCTGGAAAAGGATAAGGCAGCAGGTCTCATACTACCAAAAAGCAGTAGGCATGAGCGTGGCATTGACTGGATAGGAGTCCCACAGACAGTAAGCGAAACAACTATGGAGAACAGTTTCAAAAGGACAACAAAAGACAATTTTTTCTGGCACCTTCCTGAGAATCTAATAAATAAAAGTGAAAAGGCTGTATGTCTCAGCTTCTATTTACTTGTGGTAACAAATCAGGCACCAGTAATGGTAGGAGACTCACCCTGTAGGTTAAGCTCTGCTCTATTCTTTCTGTAGCCTGTCCAAAGCAACGCAGGGCTGCAGTCCTACTCTAAACACCAGCAGCTCCCCACTGCGCAGGAGAGATGCCTTAGGAGTGCAGAATCAGCAGAAGGGCTCCCCTGCCATTTCCCTCCACATCCCTCCTCTCTGCTAATAGTCTCACAGGAGACAGTGCCTCTAGAGAAACGTGGACATTGCCAGTATCAGAACATTTACATTTAACTCTGTAACAGACACACAAAGCTACTCTTTCTTGGCATAATGTGATTTTTTACACATGAAGGCAGCAGCGACTACTCTGACCTATGCTTTGTGTAAATCCCCAAACCCTGTTCCTTTCTTACATAAATAAATGACCCACTGGTCCAAGAAGAAGCTGCTTTGCTCCAGACACCTTTATCTCCTTATGGCCCTTTTATCATCCTATGAAAAAGAAGTTGTGGTAGCAGATTTGATATCAGACTTAGCTCTTCTTGAGCAACATGGTGAGTTGTGAGGTGGTTGGCTCTTGGGAGAACTGGCCATTTTGCTTCGATTTTCTTCCAGTCTTGTTTCTGCAATAGAACAATGACATCTGTTTGTCACCAAACTCCATACTCACCTCCTGTGGCTCCACTATTTTAAATTTCTACAAGATCTTTGTGAAATGGCAAAAAGAGTACTAAAGATCTTTATGTTGCTCAGTTTTTCCACAGTTGAGCAAAACAAAGCTCTTTGTAGCTCACATTTGTGACTGATGCGGACATACACCTTTTAGGGAGAGTTTGGGCAAGGCATGAACTGTGGTCCAGGGTGGACAGCTTTTCTATGCTGTATGTAGCTATGGAGAATAAGACAACAGAATCAAGCCTATTGATTGACTAGTCAGGTATTTATTTGTTTTTAACATGCAAAACCAGTACAACAATCACAGAAACTAGAAAAAATGTAGCACTGAAAAAAGTATTCATGCAGAATGAGTATTGTACTTGAACTATCCTCCACAATCATCAGTTAGTCTGTCCCAATATTTATAGTTCATCATTACAACTGCCAAAACTGGCAACCACCAGGATTGTTGTCTCAATTAAGGACAGTAAACAGATTGTCCCATTTTTTTTAATGAAAAAATCTAAAATGTAATACTTCACAGTTTAACATGTTTATTCATTTAAACGAGCTAAAAAATAGTGGTGTGACATCTGCTTGAGAGACACTGGTACCTAACATTTTGGCTGTCTCCCCACTAATTTGATTGTGATTAAGGGGGGATAAAAGGATGAGTAGAGGATTCTGTCAATTAAATGAATTGATGAACTGCAAAAAAAAAAAATTTCACTCTTGGAAATGTGTAGAAAGAAATACATCTACAAAAATGCATTACAGAAAACTAAGAGGATGATGGGGAAAAGTACTGCAAAATATCTCCACTGGCTCTTTCAGGAAAAAATATTGTAAGCATAAGATCACAGATAATCTTTGCCAACTTATTCATCTCATGGCTTCACTTCCCAAAGTGCAGGCATAATCCACTGTAAAATCTTTTAGGATGCAGTTCCAACATCACATTTCTGCTGTCTTATTGATGTGCCATACTGTTATTTTCTTAGTCATAAGCACCACTAATTACTATGCTACTGTAAGTAGAACTTGAAATGCGATCAAGATCTGTAGTATCTTTTTTGTTGGCACTCTTAACTTGCTTACTCTGCTTTTCAAGTACAGTTCTCTACAGAGAATTGTCCTGAATGCATTTGACCTTCACCAACTGGCTCAGGGACAATCTCTTATCAATCATCACTCTGCTGGGAGATCCTAGCAGCATTTTCCTTCTGAGAATGGCAGCATTCAAGACTTGACCCAAAAACAGCAGATGAGGCTCTTCCATGGTAGCAACTTCCACGGAAGAGACATGAAAAGTTTTGCAGGGCTTTCACTTTGCTTTCCTTTAGCAGAGTCATTCAAACCCCATTTTCAAACAAAACTTTTAGGACACCTGCTCTAGAGGACACCTAAGTAAACAGATGAGCTTGCTCATGTTGTAGCTACCTGCAGTCATGTGTTGCAGCACAATCTCCCAGTCTACATGTCCTGCTAACAGACCTGCTACAGCTGCTCTGATGCATGGAAGGAGCCGATTCTGAATCACATGATCTCTATATGATATGCAACAGTGAACTTTAACTACAGCATTCTTCAAGAAAAGTTTAAATGTATCTCTAGGGTCTATTAGGGAAATGCTTAATATGCCTCCTAAGCTTCCAGTAAAATATGTTTATGGACTCTAGGTAGTAGAGCTAGAGCCTTTCCTTGGCAATGTTCACTAGAAGCACTAGTAAAAATACTAGACTGAGGCTTCTGTCCTGAGATGGTCTACACGCTGGTTCTGCTTTTGAAGACTCAAAGAGAAAAGGAAAATCACCTAGGAAGATTTACTGAGCAAAATCACCTCCGGAAGACTGTTATGCCTTCCTAGCCAGAGATTCTTCCAGACGGGACATCTGCTCCCACCCACAGCACAAGGACTCAGTATAGGCATCTCCCCCACAACCTCTGCTAGAAAGAAATTCAGTTTACTCCAGGACTAGAGGGCAATTACTGATGTCTACCTTTTCCTTCAGGCGAATATCTTTGAAAAAACTCATTAAGCCAGGTTGCCAGCAATCCTTCTTTGAAGCAAGCATATAAAATTACTGATTTTATAATAAGAAAAGCCTTGTATGACTGAAGTGATAGAGCTGCAGGATCAACTCCAGAAAGAGATCTGATCTATTAGTATTGGGTAGGATGCCAAAGGAAGTTCTCTTCATTGTCTTTTAAATATTCATAGTTTTAATATGAGTTTAGCAGCTAGAACTGCCAAAAGTGATCCAGGTATTCTAAAACTGACATCAGTGCTTACTTTTGAACATTGTGCTGTTTAGATTGCTTTAATGTCCTTTCAAATGTATACATAATTCAGTGTGTTCAACGTTAATAAGAGAACCAAAATAGAAAAAAATCATTTATTAATAAAATAGACACTGAGCAACTCATACAAAGATAGATGGTCCACAATCCAAAAGGCATATTTCAATCTCAGATATAATTAAGGGCAAAATAAGCCACACGTCCCATTAGGAATTATTGTACTGTTAAGAGAAGAAGCGTATTTGCTGCAGTATTTACCACGTATTTCTACATATACTGAACAGAAGCCTACCCAGTCTAAGCAAAAATAAATTTTCCTGTTACATGAGAATATCCTTCTAGCACCTGAAGGGAGCCTACAAAAAAGATGGAGTTTTTACAAAAACATGCAGTGACAGCACAAAGGGAGTAAGTTTAGATTAGACATTAGGAAAACAGTTATTCTGAGGGTGGTGAGGCACTGGAACAGGTTGCCCAGGGAAGCTGTGGATGCCCCATCCCTGGAGGTGTTTGACACCAGGATGGGGCTTTGAGCAACCTGCTCTAGTAGAAGGTGCCTCTGCAGAGGTATTGGAAATAGACGATCTTTTGTGCCCCTTCTAACCCAAACCATTCAGTGATTTCATGATTCTATGATCTTTCATGCAAATGAAAAGACCAATCCAAACAAAGCCAATAGACAAACTGTGAGCAATACATACTCATAAGCCACACATTGGGGAAGCTGATAGAATCACATATATACACATTTCAGACTTGGTTAGATTCATAGTTATAGGAAACGGAATATTCCTGTTCTAGGAACTTCATGTTCAGATATTTGACAGTAAGAATTGCTTGCTTTTTAATGCCAATTGAGAGAGCAGGTTACAAGATGACCTGCATGAAGGGAGTAACTATACAGCTTTCTTGGACCATACATGACCCAGAGAGCTATTAAGGAAGCAATCCTTAAGCTGACATTAAGGAAGCAATCCTTCCAGCATGTTATAGAACATGAAAACTGCTAATGTAAAGTAACAGGGGAGGTCTGCAGCTTCTGTGACATGTGGATGGGTGCTGGTGAAGTGAAAGGCAGGTCACATCCAAGGAGACAGCTTGTGCATATGCTTCTCCCTCCACTGGAAGTTGGGCCAGGTGTCAGATAATGTTTCACCATAAACTCAACATGTTGCGAGGTGTTTGGTAAAGTGTGCAACTAGTAGCGGACTGTAAGTCATGTGCATGCATAAATGTTAGGATTTTGTGTCTGTAAGAGTCATACGTAGAAAATGAGATATATTTGCATATATATATATTTCTCTTTCATATATTTTTTGGAAGACTGTTGAAGACTGTTGTACTCTGAATTTCTAGAGCTGTTGTTTTGCATGGCATAAAGTGAATGAAGACTATGACACATATGAAGTGGATACTTAGAGACTCATAATGTATGTGGTCATAGTTACTGTATGGTTTAAAAATGAACTGCATTGATCTAGTTTCTAAAGTGGTGATAATGGGACTGTGTCAATTTAAAATAAATATATTTTCCATTATAATATTTGCTGTGATTTGTACCCCTTTGTCTTCAAAATCATGATAAGAAATCTTAGTCAGGCATCTCAGGAACAGTAAATACCTCAGTTGCAATTGAACCAAACATTCAGCTCTGAAATTTATGTCAAAGGCAAAACCAAACTTCAGAATTACAAAACTTTTCTGAAAGTCAGTCTGCCTAAATTTCCTTGCAACATTCAGCACCAATAGCTCTACATGTTCTTGATATCAAACTGAATTGGAACTGAATCTCAGTCAGAGAAAGACTGACCACACTTTTAAGAGGATCAAAACTGAGTCTTTACATCCAAAAGCTCAGTTATATGCCAAACTCAAAGCAGAACAGGATAAAGCCAGAATTTTAAAGCTCCCTGCAGCTGCTCTGATACACCAAATTCTTCAAGTTGCTTTTGGCTATCAAAAGGAACAAAAATGCTATCTACAGTGCCTAATTTGAGAGGTACTTTGCAAGAACTGAAGGATGTAATAGAGCCAAGATTTACCAGCTATTAGTGCACCAGGAAAAAAAGTGTTTTCTTATTACTTACAGCCTTTCAAATTAGTTTGATGACTAAAATAATTGTATAGCTGGAAAGGAATGTTTTTATACAACATGCCCCTAACAGGTAGAGCAAGTTGATACCAAAACCATCAGGAAGAGCATAATTAAAATACAATTTTGACTTTATATTAATAGTAGACCAACACACTAATTAAAACCAACATCGACTAAACTTTCTATTTACACTAGTTCAGACAGCACAGGAGGCAAAGAACTGTGTTTCAGAAGCATATGTGAATGCTAGAGCTTCTGTCATCCAGGTGCCATTTCTAACAGAACACATGTGTGCTGAACAGTTGGCAAAAGAATGAAAAAGATTACTGCAGATATAAGGGCACACAGAATCTGGAATGACAGAAAATTAAGTCCATATAGAAGGTGACAGACTGCTTGTAAGAAGATATTTTTTTCCTACAATTTCTTCCATCTTCATGCATGTGCACACATGCACAAGAAAGATTAAAAGGGAGAGAAAGGTTGAGGGCATTTTGATATAGTTTAAACACAAATGAAGAAAATACTTATTTGGTATTTCTGCTTTCTTTTCAGAAAGGAACATGAAACTAATTTGGTTATTAGGAAGCTCTGATTCCTAAATTTGGTCAAGGCAGACACTCCTGTGAAGTCAGCATCAATACCCACGATAATAGTAGCACCTGTCTTTTGACATTGCTGTTCTCTGCCTGAGAAAAACATAATGTAAACAATAAACTTCATGTATTGTACTGTTGCTCCTGGCTTTGGTGTTAAACAAATACACTTGGCCAGGCATAAGCGTTCTTATTTTGGAGACCTGGAATGTGACTGATGTAGTGCAAAACTTTCTTATGAATTTGGACTGCAAGAAATGGCATCATTTACTGTCTTACAGTGAAGGGACTGTGCGTTCCTATGTAGTCTTGTTGAAGCTGAAGAAATCTTGATGACAGATTCATTGTATCTGCTAGTTTTCATCTGGATCCAGATCAAGGTCAACTTCATTGGAAACATTAAGATAAAAAAAAGCATAGAAAGCCAACAAAAATACCAGTATAGCTGCAAGGACAAGGGCAACTTCCTGTAGAAATAAAAGAAAACAAAAACAAAAACCTGTTAGGAATACCATATTTTCAGATTAATCAGGAATAAATATTATTTCCCTTCCACAATGCACATCAAAATAACATCAGACATATATAACTGCATAAGGCATTGATGCTTTAATGATTTCTCTATTGCGGTTACCATTCCAAACGTTGTAAAGAATCCATTCACTTAATAAAGATTTTGGTGAGTCTGATATACCACCAGAAAGAGGATATTTAGCTTAAAAATCTTTAGTCTTACCTAGAAATAGTAGCTTTATATCTTTT
>WEZZ01020461.1:6289-16370 GCA_013400585.1 Chloropsis cyanopogon | reverse complement strand
TTAAGCCATAAAACAATTACATCAGAACAATCCCAACGTACATTTAAAATGAGAGAAGGAAAAAAGCTCAGTGATTTTATAACAACAGATCTGCACTGGTACAGAAGATGTCACATCAAACCTACTCTGTCAGTGGGACTGAAAGGAGATGCCTACACTGAACCAAGACAACAAGACACCCTTTACTGTCCAAGGACAGGATCTGTCCATCTTGTGTCCCCTAAGAGAGGCCAGGTGAATTCTTCCCAAAAATGACCATTTCTCCCCTTAGACTAGAAGGGAGTGCAGATGGTACCTCTTGTGTGCACTATGGGATTAATCCTACCCAGCATCTCTAGGCTCGTGGTGGCTTTGTGACCAGCATTGTGTCCACTGACACGAAGGAGTTAAAACTGTGCATTTCGTTTTTTAAAGTCTAGCCCATAATCTGGCATTCTTCTATAGAACAGCATTTAATTTGCATTTACATGAATGCATTATATAGTTTATCAGAATGTTGGATCAATAATTCAACATATGCCATCTAATAAATTTTGAAATACTACTGCCTAGTTGGCATATGTTCTATAGGAGCATATTCTTTATTCTATAGAAACCTTTGCTTTATATTTTATATGGATGTACTTTAAATTTGTTTTACCACATTAAAATTGCTCCTGCAAATTTGCTGAGGCTGTTGGCTACAGATTTCAACTACATTTTCCTCTTAAAATTGTACCATCTTCTGAACTTCATCCTCCTGATTTTATGATTTGATTTAAAAAAACCTACATCTAATTCACTCATATATTAAAGGGAAGTGATTTTTGCTTTGCTGCAGTTGCAACACGTCAGTATCTCACAAAAGGGCATGGCAGCATCAGACAGGTTTCATTTATTTCCTTGTATCCACAGCTGTGCTCCCAGACCCATCTGGCCACACAGCAACTAATCTTAAGAGGATGTAATAAACAAGTGACATACAACTGCAGGCTCCATCTGCTCAGGAGAGTGGACAACAAAACCATACAATGCAGGCACCGTTCACATTTGACACAGAGAGCAAATTCATTCCAGTATTAAAAAGTTTATCCCTTGTTTGGATGCCACACTTCCCACGCTTTCTGCTTTACAAAAGGTTTACCTTTCCCCTCCCTTCTCCCCAGTCTCCCTTATGAAATGCTGTGAGTAGCAGCAGCAAACTTTTCAGGAACCTTTGCATTAAAGATTTGTTTCAAAGGAAGTGGAATTGGGAAAACCTTGAGTTTTACTCTCAGGCTGCCCAGTAACTGCTTAACAGAAGCAGTTCTTTAATTCCTCTGCCTAAGTTTCACAAAGAGAAACACCGTGGTAACAATACTATTCTCCTTGCACAGCCATTAGGAACTGGGTGGGTGGATCAGTATTTATTATGCCTGGGAATGAAGAGTCTTACTAAAACTCCAGGTTTGAGAATTATGCAAGAACTGTAGTTTTGAGTTACTGAAAAAGTAACAAAAATCTAAAATAAATGGCCTTACAAAGGACATCTGGCTCTCAGCTAGGGATATGCAGTCTCTTAAGAATTGCATCCAGTTTATGGACTTTTATAAACATAAATTTTGCAAGGTAAATAGCAAATTAGATGCTATACCACTGTACTATATTTGCAACAACAGATATACATTGTCATTTTAATTTGTTTTATACTTTTCAGGCTTTGCTATTTGTATTTTAAGTCATGCATAGAAATGAAATGTTAAAATACTCCCCACTTGGCATATATAGCTCCCTTTCTCTTGCACTTTATGGATCATCCCCATCATCCTCTGCAAAATCCATTTACTCAAAGGATTCTACCATGAATAATTAAAGAACAGAGAAAAAATCCTATAGAAATAAACTTAAAATGATCAGAGGGGTTTTCTCCTCTTTTTTTTTTCTTTTATATCATGGTACAGAACACTAGGAAACAACATTTCTACTCTCAAATCCCAAAGTACAGTCATAGAAGCCTTTAAAAAGGAACAGAATTTTCTATTTTATTCTCTTACATGTAGAATAGCATGTGTAGAACCCTACTGATTTCAGTTTGGTTAAGTTTTCCAAAAACTTTTCATAAAGGAAACACATACCATTACAGCATAATGTAGATCTAATTCTCCTATCATTTTTTGTCAGTTTTATGTCTCTCACGCCAAAATACTTGGATTATGTCCTCAAATTCACCCTGATGGAGCAAGTGGCAGGGCTGGGATCTAAACAAGATTAATCAGGGGAGGGGGTGAGGAAAAAATGTTAGCCATGACAACACAAATCTGGACACTGTGTATGGCAGCATCATATCCTACACAGATAGAGAAATATCATACTTCCAGGAAATGTCAAGGGGGTTTTACATGTTTTTTAGTTGCCCTTCAAATAGTAACACCTTTTTTACCTGAAACCTGCTTAAAACTAAGTGAAAGAGTACCACAAATTGCTCTCTTTGAACTGCTTAGCAACTCTCCCTAGCTCTTTCTGGAAAGAGACAAAAAGAAAATCATGCTGACCAAGGATACCTGCAAAAATAAATACAGGAAAAATACAGGAACTGACAATCTTTTTATCTCATATAGTTTTTAACTGAAGATTTTAGGTGGATATTCACTGCAACCATATTTTAGAGTTTCAACAAAATCGTATTTATAAATGAATGTTTACTTCCTTAATACAGGACATTCTACAGCTAATAGAAGGCAACAAAAGTAATTTATGAACTTTTATCCACACTTCTTAGGTTCTAATTTTTTTACTGTGAAAATTTCAGATGGAAGAAAGATCACTGTTGTCTCATTAAATGAGAACAAGGTACTACTAGAGAGTCATCAAAAACACCTGGCTATATGCCTACAAAACAACGGGACTCATTTTAAAACAGCTAGGTGCAAAATAATATATACAGGTATCAAAGATGCACACAGTACTTATAAAGTGGAGTACTCTGCCTTGGAAAACTGTGACTCTAAGAAGGTCTTTGGATTTCATGGGTAACTAGTCCCTCAGTGTGATTTCTGGATGTACAAAGGTGCAGGGATTTCCAGCAGGGAGATGACCGGTATTTATTTTATCATAGAGAAGAATGAGAGGTAGTTTGGTTACAGCATATAATTATATACACCTGTATTTAAGTAAAGCATTTCACAGTGTGGGGTCCTTTTATCCTGTTTACAAGAAACTTTCAAGGACCAGCTGCAGTTAGATAAGTTCAGCCTTGAACTAAGATGCCATTTTCTAGGAGCAAGAATGATTGAACATTCTTCAGGAAAATATGGACTTCCATACCTGTGAGTCTTTCATCATCTGCTCTCTCTCAAAAAAGTACATTTTTATTTAGCAGTTGGATAGAACACTTCAACTTTGGCTTGTGTGAAAAGAAGGACCTGGCTGCCAGGAGTCAGCAAACTCGGCCCTCCTAGCTGCTCCTCTCCTTCCAAGCCCTACAAAAACCTCAGATTACTTCCATGGTCAGTGTTACATTCTGAACCCCAGAAACGTCAGGTTATTAAAAGTAAGAGCACCCTATGTTTAACTGCTCACACTTTTTTATATAGCATCAAAAGTTTTCTGATGTTGACATTTTCTTCCAATAGTATTGATTTCATTTCTAGGATTTGAGATATTGCTGTTGTTGATTATTCTTTGAAGTGCTACGGACTGATCCTAATCAGAGACGTAAGAAGGTTTGAGAAAGATGGTCTACCACTCCAAGCTGGTACAGAAAATCCTCCTAAGATTTTGCTTGATGCATCTTCTTCCCATCTCAAACCACCATGATTATAATACTTATGTGTTCAGGTCGGGCAAGGATCTGATTTTGTTCTTGTCTTTGTACATGTTGTTTCCCTTCCCTTTCATTTTAAGGTCAGGGATCAAAGCCTGACTACAGGGGTAACTGGGAATACCACACTTTATCTACTGGTGGCACGTTAAGCTGCTCTGTGTTTTGTGAGACACATAAGTTGAAGACCCAGTATTTTGGCCATTATGAAGTGCTTGGACTTTCCAGAAAGTATTTGGCTGAAATTTTATGATCTGTAACATATAGGAGTGCAGATCAAATGATCTAATAGTCTCTTGTGGCCTTAATTTCTACAAAGCTATAAAACGGTATCTTGGCAAATGTAGTTCACTAACTTAGCAGATTATGAACAGCATGAAATCAGAGAATATCCTTTGCTAAAATACACTAGGAATCTGTTGTTATCTATTCCTATCTAACTTGTTCCAGATGAGAGAAACTCTCCATAGTAAGGTATCTAACTACACAACAGATTAAGCAGATATGCAAAAGAATGACAGACAGTAAGCTCTCATTTTGTTTAGGAAACATTTTTTCCTTTGCTGAATCGATACTGTGTTGCTAATAATTCTCTGTGGAGTGATATTCTGCTGTCAATAATGTCTTTGCAAGGACTTTGCAAATACTACTGTTAAGATTTGTGCCTACCTCTCAAGAAGAGAGGAAATTTCATCACTTGTCCCATGGACTACTGATTTGTTCCTGCAGCCTGTGAAAAAGAAATCTTTCCCCAAGAACTCTCATAAGTTTCATTCTGTGCATACCAAACTCCAGCTATCTGGGGGCCAAGCTTCCACACTTCTTAAACCAATTTCTGCTTGTCACCCTCCAGCTGGCATGTTTTCCTCACCCAACGAGAGCAGAGCTAGCACCAGCGGTGGAAAGGCCTTCCTGCTCTACTTGCTAAGGATGAACAGCTGGGCTTCCACCAGCACAAGCCCCATGTGAGGGGCCAACAAAATGACCCAGAGAAAGTTCAGAGGCTCCCTTTTTGGTACTGCTACAAAGAATTTCATCTTATCCAAACACCAGGAGACATACAGCACACTGCTTTGTCTTGGAGCTGTTTCTCGAGTCAGGGTCCTGCTTTTCCAAGAGACACAATGTATTTTGGCACTGTCTACATTAGTGTCACATATACAAACAGAGCCAGTACAATAGCTCTGCTACAATATTTAATCTTTAAACATGTTTAAAGAGCAAATATGACATACCAAGTACTAGCATGGTCACCCTGCTTCAACTAACTTTGGGTAGTTATTAGTGCTCAGCTGCTTCTCTGACATTATCAACACAGATAAAAATCCCTCATTGGGGAAATTAAAAAGTACTAAATGCCAGTGACTGAAAGAAACTTTGTTACTTTAAACCTTGCATTAAAATGACAAGGCAATCAAAGTTTGACAAGACAAGCTAATTAGTATGCCAGCGATGAAATGTGAAGAATCTCCAGGGGATTGGTTCTGAAAAGTTTTATGTCATTTATAGGGTCTTTTTTTAAGCTAATGTTGTCAGCTCTCATGGTGAAATACACAACAGTTGAATTTCATTTCCTCCTACAAATTAAGGACTAAAATCCCTTCACTATTTTCTAGTCCTCTTTTTTCCTGCCCTAAAAACCACACTAAGTCTTAGTTTACAGCCAGGCATGTAAGTTCTTCTGGACACTAATGCAAAACAACCCTAGAGTTATCAATGACATAAAAAAGCCTATTGTTTTAAGTGGCTGTACGGTGCTTATTGTGTCAGCTTATCATGTGCATGTATTTCAAACTTTCCCAGAGAGTTTATACTTTTATATTTATCTTTCCTCTACAATATTTTTATAAGCTTCAACTTAGCTTTCTATAATAAAAGCTTAATTTATTTTGAAATGCTGTATACGGCATCATGTACTGAATAGATACATATATAAACAAATAAAATACATTACAAATATATGTATGTGTCTGGCTTCTTCTCAAAGATTTACAAGAACTTTGGACATTTCTATTTAAAGTGCCTACTTATTACATTGCATTGTAGTTATATCACTTTTTTTTTCTCTCAACAGAGATTGAAGTTAATCAACTGCTACAGCACAGAATTAGGGCCTACATAAAAAAAAAAAAAGACTAAAATCCCAGCCTTTGGAAGGTGAATCAGGTTGCTTATTACCATTACTCATCCCAGAGAAAAGGAGGAACTTTTAAGAGACAGTGGGGAGTGGAAAGGGGTTTCTGCTTGGGGTGACAGGTGAGTTCCCTCCTGACCTACCTCACCTCTCCAGGTGCCTTTAAACAGCAGAGATGAGGCCCTGGAATCTGAGGACCAGGGAGATGAGAATGTGGATGAAGATCCATCCAGGTTGGAAGGGCTGCCTAGGGCAGGGCAACCTACCCTACCCATCAAAACCTCCTCAATTAAGAAAAAAGTAAGGGTAGTAGTAATTGGTGACTCCCTTTTAAGAGGAACAGAGTTCCCAATATGCCAACTGGACTCAGCCCACAGGGAGGTATGTGAGCCTTGGGGAAATCACCAACAAACTTCCCAGCTTGGCATGGCCCACTGACTATTATCCACTGATTTTCCAGGTGGACACATACAAAGTCCCAACAAGACTAAGGATGAGCAAGTGGGACCTCAGGGCATTGGGAAAATTTGTCAAGGGATCTGAAGAGCAAATTGCATTCTCTTCTGTCCAACCAGTTGCTGTCATACCAAACATCAGTTGCCAAGACTTATTCCAAAAGTTATTCAGAAAACAACAGAGGAGTATTTAGGATAGGTGTGGAGGATGGATGTAAAAAGATGGCACTTGGCAGCTGGAAGATCTTAACACTGGACTGTGCAAAACAAGACGTGCTCGAGAGAGGGGTATAGGTTATGGGGCTTCACAACTAAGTAGCCTCTCCAGGGGTAAGGAAGGAAATTTCCCTACAGACACTCCAGGAGCACCTACTGCACATGGTGAAGTTCTGCTGCTGGAGGGATTGAGCAGGGTGAAGAGCTGTCACTGTGATGTGGGAAGAGGTGCACCTTTACCCCAAGACACTAAATACACCTTGCTTCCACGCTGAGCACTGTGGGGTCTGTCAGCAGAAGAGCAGAGTTAACTCCACAGAAATTGTCCATGTTCTGGTAGAAGAAGTATTGTAACATTTACTAAGCCTGAGGTTGTTGGCATTAAGTAGGCTCAGTGAGAAGGATGCAATCAAACTCCCTGCCATCCTTCTCCTGCAAGCAAATCCCTGAAGGGAAAGGTGCCCAACTTACCTTCCTTTTTGCTTCAGCTCTGTCAGCTTTTCTCAGCAATTTGGAAGCAAAACAAATTACTGTGATCTATTTGGGCATGATCCAGATTTTTTTTTTAAGGTCCAGAAGCACAAAAAGATATTACAGCCAGAAGAAAATATTTTAAAGATATTTTTTTAAGCAGAATTGTAAACTTGAGACATCACACAGTGCAACTAGCAGAACCCCAGAAACACACCCACACAGGACCTGGAGAGCACACTGACGGCAAAAGTCCTTTATTCACTAATACTCAGTTACATATATGATTACACATATGCTTTCCCATTCACCCTCATTTTTAGGAAAGAATTACTTAGGAAAATAAGGAAATGAAATGGGTTCTGACAGACCAAATCTCATACTCCTCTCGCTTGTGAAAGACATGCAAAAAACGTGTTCATTTAAAAAGAATTAGGCTGTACACTAAGTCTCCAGGTAGAACATCACTTTTAAAAGGTCACACCATTGAAAGAAAAATGAAAAGAAAAAGGAAAATTTAATAAGAAAGGAAGGAAAAGGAACTCAAAAGGTTAATAATTTATCCTTTAAACAAAAAAGGCAATCTACTTTTTCTCATTAAAACCTGACACACAGCACTAACTGAGGAGATTATGTTGTGAAAACATACTGCATCACACGGTAATGCTTGATCGAGATCAGCAATCAGGAGCAAAAAGAAAGCACTGTTTCGTGATTATAATAGCAAATTCTGGAAGACAACCAAATACATCATCTGGCAGCCTAACAGCTGTTACAGCTTGGTAGTAATACCTTGGCATTTGCTATAAGCTGTAACTTGAAAAAATTGATTTCTCATCTGCCAGAAACAAGAAAATGTTCTCCTTTTAACATTTCTGAAGTTTCTTTTACTAGAATACCCAGATAATGGATCCCACTTTTTTATTTTCCCCAGGTTTTACTCTTGCTGTTAAGTTAATAGTGTATCAGTTAGATTAAAAAAATAAATTTTAGGAAAAAATACTGGAGGCAACATAAATAATGTGTGTTTAGATAGATCCTGTTTTGATGACACACTGGGTAGTAGATAAGAGAAAATATTTCTAATTGTCCTCCTTGCTCATATTCACAGCTGTGATCAAAAGCAATTGCTATACTTCATACCTGCCTGAAAAGGGAACATTTTCAAAATAAAGTTTAGTACCTTTCCATATGTTTTCCTTTGCTGTTAGCTAAGCCTTCTTTTTCCAAGTCAGAAGCAGTACACAAAGATGGAGATGGAGACAATAATGCTCAGAATTAACAATACTTAACAAACCCAGTCTTTAAATTACTACTGGTATGGGATGAGAAGAGGAACATGGGAAATGTTTATTTTAATTTGTCTAACTATATGAAATAGTTAAAGAATTTGTTCTGTGTGTAGACAGGCTTCCTAAAACCATCAATTTTCTAAGCACACAGTAAGTTAAACCTTAAAAGAAGCATGCATCATAACAAGGACATAGACTACATAAAATCTTTCAGTATTTCAAATACTCAAGTCATTTTAGGGTTAAGTAAAAGCAGTTAATCATAAATATTTTAGATTCTAGCATTCTACTTAGATTTTGAAGTGTCATAAACAATATCTCTCAGAAATCAATATTCACACAGTACATCTATGGGGAAAAGAAACAAACACAAAGGTGGTTTGAGCTATCAAAAAGGTCTCTACCTTCAAGCCTAGTGCAGTTTTCTTGGCCTCTGCTTTTAATCTTGTCGCTCTTAACATAGGCCTGGTTTTCTTATAATCTTGTTTCCCTAGGGTAAAAAAGCATATTCAATGAAAACAATGCAAAAATAATATAAAGAATATGAACATTTATTTCAGTAGAAAAGTCAGATTCAACATATTAAAAACATCCCACAGTCCAGCATTTTAAACAACAGCTACTCTGTCACACAGGGATTCAATCTGTGGAACAGCCGTGCTTAACACAGACAGTGACAGAAACAAGATCTGACAAATCAGTGTAGAACCTGTTACTCCAGGGTGACATCAAAATACATCTATGGATAGATATCCACTATTACAATGTTTAATAAATTGCTCCATAGGAGTCAGTCAGCAAATAAGTAGATTAAAGGTAGATTATGTTTTTCACTCTCACTGAAATCAAAACAAAAATTTTCATTAGAATTTTTCTTGGTTAGTCATCTCTAATGCACACATAAATGTGCAATACAAGATATTCTGGTGAATGTAAAGGTTTATAATTCTGAACTGGAACATTATTTGCAGGTATCAGAACTCAGAGATATGCAGACCAGTCTAAATAAATGCTAATAAAACCATTGCTTGACACGATCTGCTTGTGGAAACATGTTACACAAAATCTTCTAGATCAACTTTCTACAAGTTACAGTGACTATCTCTTGCAGCCACCAAGAGTGCAGCCCAGGGCTTGATTACAGTGAGTCCAAATGAACTGAGTTCAGAGGAGCACATGTAACTATTCAGAAATGGTAGAAATGGTGGAAATCATTTATCTTAACTTAATAATGAAGCATAAAACACCCAATATCTCCCAGGGATATTTCTGCTGTCTGAAAGGCCTGTTAGTGTTGTATTATGAACTATTAACTATCGCTTGTTGTAGTGGTTTTGGTTCGCCAATCTCAATTTTTCCCCAATTTAAGACTTTCCCATTTCCCGGCCAATGCACCAATGAGTGTGGTGGGTTTTCTTGGATGCTGTGAGGTAGGGTCAAGAGAAGGGCAAAGCAGGCTCTGAATCTTCAAGGGATATAAAGAAAATTTTATTAACAGTAAATAACAAGAAAAAGAAAGAAAAGAATCAAAACAAAACCATTCAGAACACTTCTCCTCACCCCACAACCTTGTCTTTCCCACTGACAATGGAAAGGAACAAAACCCAAATTTCCAGTCAGTTTACCACCTCTAAAATAGTCTTTCTTCAGTTCACCTAGGGAGAGAAGTCCCTCTTGGAAATGGAGATTTTCTCCACAAGAGGAAAACAACAGTTCTCTTGTGGCACTCAATTTC
>WEZZ01020460.1:32978-45599 GCA_013400585.1 Chloropsis cyanopogon | reverse complement strand
CAAAATGTCTATTAAAAACTGTGGAACAAATCACATATTTTGTTACATGTGCCTAATGTGATTCAAATTTATGGAGATTCAAATCAGTAAAATGCTAAAATGGCAATGCATGATAATGGAGGAATTTACAATAATATATCCATTGGAAACTAGTAGGGGGTAATCAAATTTTTTAAATATCTGGTCCAATTGTCACTTTATTAAAAGGATAGTATTGTGTATTGCATGGGAAAAGTACAGAGAAATTTATGTTCTTATGTTTAACCAAATATCTTTATTATGGACAAAAAAAAAAGACTTTTTCAACCTTAAATATAGAGGCTTCTTTTCATCTTTTTTTTAAAGCCGATTGCTAATTTTGGTAAATATTATTACAGTAAAATTGTAGGGTAAGGTACTTTTCTGCTTATATTAGAAAATGGAAGATGATTCTTATCCTAAACAGAAATAAACCATAATTCTGGAGAGAAAACCATGTACTACATGTACTATATGTCAACATTCAACATAAATGTGCAGAGCTTCCAAATCTGTAGTGCTGTGTGGCAAACACCTTTAGAATATTAGCTTCCAACTTCCCACAGTCTGATTCATTGCCTTAATTTCAGCTTTAAACTCAATGCTGGAAGTGTTCAGATTTTTTTCTCACAGGAGTTTTCAAAAGTATTAATTAAAATATAATAAAGTGAGCAGTTGAATGGTTTTCAGAACTACTTTGAATTTTACTACAGAGAGAAGCCTGGCAGGGTGCACACGGCGCATTCCAGGGAAGCAGCAGCAATGTAGGGCAGCTCTGCTAATTCATTTAGCTCCAGGAAGCCATACATCAGACGTTGCGTCACTGGAGAAATTTACCAAAATGATGATTGCTTCTTCTGAGGCAAGGGAGTCCAAATCACTTCAAAAACTTTTCACAAAAAATGTAGCACTGTGGGGTTTAAACCCAAGGGGTCGCATGTTGCCTCTATTATATCTTGTCCCCCGTGATGGGGAACACTTAAAAAGTGGTAGCTGTCTCCTCCGGAATCATGAATTCAGGATGTCCAAAACTCTGTCACTTTTCAAAAAAGTTATATATCCCTGGTTTATATTGGCATAATTCTATGGAAAGCAGGAAAATTATGATTTACATAACCCAAGGAAGGGTCTGGCCTGCTATTGCAGGCCTCATTCAAGCAACTAATTTTTATCAAAAGTTATAGTAACAAAGAGTTACATTCCTCAGATCAAAACCTGAAATACCTTAGATAACTGCTTAAAATATCATATGGAAAGCTGTCCCTCATGAATGTAAGGATCAAGCTAACTCATTGTCCTGTTTCTGGGTGTGCACTGCAGAGACTTAGGAAAGTAAATCAAGATATACTGTGAGTTTTAAATTACTTTTTTCTTTGCAAATTATTCCAGGTTCTGACAATACTCAGGGTCAACATTCTATCAACAAACATCTCAGAAAAAATCAAAATAAAAATAGTAGAAACTATTACCTTCTGGTTTTAATAGAAAGAGAATGGACAAGGGCAAAGATGGTCAAAAAGGCTTACGGAAGCTTTTTTAACAGTCCTAAGTAAATTTGTCTTGTTCTTTTTTGAACATATTTATGCTTCTAATTTTTACATCTTATGATAATAGGTCCACGTTTACCTATGTGGTGCCTAGGGAAAAATGCTCTTCTGGCTGGTAATTTAGAATTACTGCCTGATTTTTTAACTGGGTGTTTCTTGCTCCTTGCCTTGGGAGCCAGTTCATTAGAAACAATTAATTACAGCTCTTCATAGCCAGTGTGACTTTCTCTGCAGAGAAAACTATTTTGGACATGTACTGGATTTCCTTCCATAAGATTCTGGGATTTATTTTTTTCTTGGATGCTCTATTCAATTCCCACTGTCATGAGAATTGACCCTAAACTATTTTTTTGGAAGAACAGGGTAAAATGTGAGTTTTTTCTGAGAAGTCCAAGTGCTTGTGGTTTTTTTTCCAACGGCTTTGAATTTTGTTATTTTTCCTTTTAGACTGAGATGTGCCTGTCTCCATTATTGCCCAGAAAATCTCACTAATGGCATGCATTAGAGTATTCACTTAACTTGAAAAATATTACATGTGAGTACTGATGAGGATTCCTTTATCCCATATGCTTAATTTTCCTCCATTTATGTTTTATTCCCTGTGGAGCAGTCTAGTAATTTCTCCCTCAAGATGTTAAAACACAAGATTTTTTGTTATAGTTTTGTTATATTTTGGAAAAAACTCTGAAGAAAAACAAGAGGTCCTTCAGCAAGGCTATCTCAGGTAACAAAGAGGTGCTAAAAAAGCATTCCATATGTATACAGATGTATTTAAGCACAGAATTGCATGTTTGATAAGTTTTTGTTGTTGTATTTTGTTTTGTTTTCTTTTTGAAGATACTGAGTTTCACCTCTACTCAAGAATAGATCCTGAATACAAAAATAGCCCTTTTCATCTTGGAAGTAAGGTGCCTATAAAAGCTAAGACAGGCAGAGGATAATGTTAGATCTCTTATTTTCTTTTTTCTGTTGTTTTTTTTTTTTGTTTTTTTTTTTTTTTTTTTATAGAAGACTTACTATAATCTGAGCCAATTATTTGTTTTGCTTTTCTTCTATTATCCTTAACAAAGAAACATATTTGTATCCCAGTTGCTTTTCAGCTCCATCTTCACCAGTAAATATTCTTCAAAAAAAGTTTATTTTAATTCATATAACTTCAGAATTAATTCTGATTTCTTCTTAATGCTTCTATTAGTTTCTTCTAAAAGCTTAGATTTACTTTAGATAAACTAAGTCTTCTACCCCTCTGGAGCAAGAGAGACCAACCTAAAAATATATCTGGCATTTTGCCTTGATCTTTTTCTAACAGTTTCAAAAGAAACTAATATATAACCTGGGGAAGTTATCCATGTGCTGAATTGCTTTAGGAGATTCTCTTTTATCACCTGAAGTGCTCAGTGAATTTTACTTCATGCTGCAGTTAAGGACTGTAGCACAGGGATCTGATTCATTTTTGAACATATTTTTTTATTTTCTGTCTCATGAAGGGAGGAATGACTCTTTCTTTGACCTTACTTGGTATGTTTAAAGCTCAGCCACAGAAGAGTTTTGCAGAGAGTGTTTTCTTTTTTGAAGTGGGCAAGTTACAATGTTAGTGGTGATAGTTACAACAATGTTAGTAGTGATATCCCAAAAAATAGGTTCTTTGGTAACCTCCACTGTATTGCAGTAAATCAAATGTAAATTAGCATAATGGAAATATCTCCATTTGGAGATAGATGTGGAAGAAGCCACACATCTAACAATGGAATGACTTTTTCTTCCTTGTCCTACCTATCCTTGGCCTGACAGTATTGATAGATACCTTTAACATTCTACTTCCTTAATGGTTTAGGATAATTCACTTATGACTTTCCTTTTAATGAACTGAGATAAATCATTCACTCTTTCATCCTCTTGATCCTGTTTTTTCCACTCCCCCTCCCTTTCCTTCCCCACTCTGATCTTCCTGTTCTCAGAAAAACAAAGTCTCTTGGTAATAAAGTACACAAAGATTATTTTCTACTTCTTCAATAGAAGTTGTTTTTCTGAAACAAGGAAAGTTGTTTTTCTTAGCCAGCGGTATCCTTACAATCCAAACTCCTTTGTCATGGTTTCAGCTGGGATAGAGTTAAATTTCTGGGAGGGGACCTTATCAATGCCTACAAATATCTTAAGGACAGGTGTCAAGAGGACATGGCCACACTTTTTTCAGTGACTGGACAAGGGGCAGCAGGCACAAACGTAACCAGGAGAAATTCTGTCCAAAAATGAAGAAAGCTTCTTTACTTAGAGGGTGACAGGACTAGAACAGGCTGCCCTGTAGTTGCGTATTCTCAATGCATTTGGTTCCTTTCTGCTATCCTCTATGGTTTGTGCTGCATGCTGTCACTCTGGGGTGGACCCTGCCCCTCCCGGTGTTGGTCTCTCCTGAGCCTGTCCCCCCTTCGGGAAGGTTCAGTGTCAATCTTCCCCAGGACGGTCCCCTTCTTCAGGAAAGTTCTGTGTCTATCATTTTTCCATGGTGTTCTGTTGGTCAGTTTGCCCCTCCCCCCTCCCCGCTTTTCCCCCATTGGTCCCTGAGCTGTCATCCCGACCCCTTTCTCTTCCCCCCGATTGATTCCACTGTTCAGCCCTGGGGGTATAAAATCCCCTGCGCGGCGCGAAAACCCCGCCCTCTGTCTTTGTCCCCCCACGTATACTATCCCCTCTACCCCTCCCCAAATAAACCCCTGGACTGGGACAAAGCACCTCCCTCTCGTCCTTGCTCTCACACTCGGTGCTCTGATACAGCATAAGTGCCAGCAAGCCGGGAGGTCGAAGCCGCGTTCTGGAGCCGCGTTTCTCCGGGGCGCGCCCCTTCCCTGCGCTGTGCCGGTGCTGGTCTGTGAGGCGTGCCCACGCCCTGCAAAGCGCAGCTGCTCGTCTCGCGAGGCGCGGCGCTGCCGCTCGTGGCTGCCCTAAGCCGTGGAGCTCGAGGTGTAGACTTGGCACAGCGTCACTGCCCAGATCCTTCTCTGGGGGTATTCCAAACCTGACTGGTCACAGTCCTGTGCAACTTGCTCTAGATCAACCTGCTTCAGTAGAGGGATTGGACTAGGTGGTCTCCAGAGGCCCCTTCCAATCCGAGATATTCTGTGATAATACACAGATTTACTTATTTAACTATTTACGTATTTAAATTATTAAATTTAAATTGGTTTTTTTTCAACCCACAAGGTTTTGTCACTTTTACCCTTCCAATTCCCTTTTCCCCATCTGCTGAGGGGAGGAGTGACCAAGTGGCTATGTGGGGTTTAGTTGCTGTCTGGGTTAAACCACAACAGAAACCATAGATCAGAAATTCATAGAAGAACTTTTATTTGGAAAGGGAAGATTTAGTTACAAGAATGGAAAAAAAAAACTTGTGGGTGGAAGATGGGAATGCAAGTGATAGATGAGGTGATAAAGCAGGGCACAGGAGAGATTAACAGGTTTAGTTCTCTTCAATAGATAGCAAATTCTTAAAGTGTCTCCATTTCTTGTCAAAACAAACCCTAAACTCCTAACAGTCTTTTTCAGTTGGTGGCACTAAGTCTTCTCAACAATGTGGTTAAAAATTTTGAAATAAAGAAAATGAAGATTAAAAAGAAAGATTCAGTCACACAAAAATTTCTATTTGATGTGTCTTCATAATTTAACCATTGTTTCTTCTGTTTATTTCTTGGTCCCACACTCACAAAAATGCAGCTGTTTTGACAGTTAGTAGTTACTCTTGATGTAAGGACACTACACATTTCCAATATTTTTTCTTTTCTCATTTTGCTCACAAAGATTTGGCATTTACAGCTGCTCTTACACTTCCCCAGACCATTCTGAAGAAAGACCTGACATAGACATACTCAGGAAGAGACTGGCATAGGGCAAAGTTCTAGTGTCAACTCTCTACTAATTAGGTAAATGTACACTAGAGGTTACATTTAGAGTATCCATTTGCATCAGAATCTCAGATTTAATAGTATAGTCACTATGTCTCATAGGTTCTTCAAAAGCAATTATTTTGACAATTATTTGGAGATGTTATAAATAATTCAGGACATAATAATGCAAAATAAATCCATTAAGACAAAAGCCCTAGGGCAGAAAAGCCTGGCTCTCGAGAAGTCCTGAACAAAACACTCTCTTGAAAACCCAAGTTTCCTACCATATATCTGTGTATAAGAAAGGCCAAAACAGGTTACCAAATGTGTAACATTATCATTCTAACATTTTAACTCCCATGCTTAACACTTACTTAATGCAAATAAGGGAACAGAGATTCCTTTAACTGAAAAAAAACCCAGAAATGTTGTCTTGAAAAATGTCAGGTAAATTTGACAATGTTACCATATCAAGACTGATGGGAGGCATCTCAGCAAAGATGGGAGGAAGGGTTGGAGGAGGCCTGGGTCACCCTCAGAACGGAGATGTTCAGTGTGCTGGAAGCAGAGACCTCAGTCTGCCCCACAATATGTAGCAGAAAGTGACAGTTTCCTGGATATATGTGGAGAGATCATTTAAATATTTTTTCCAGTTGCTTTAGGCTGTTGATTTTTAAATCTTCAAATATAGATAATGAAGCTCAGGGGGACAAGCAGCACCTGCAAAGTGACCCCCCCGCATACTGCATTGTATCCTTTCAAAGCATTTTATGTGGTGATCGTGTCAGGCTGTATTTAGTTCATAATTTGTAAGGATTCTGGGTAAAACAGTATAGTTTTGTACAATACATCACACGAGAAAACTATTCTAGGTGGAATCTGGTTTGCTAGTAATAAAGAACATGACTGTTTACATGCTTTAGGAGGCTTTATTTGGTACAATAAGGTTGAGTAATACACTCAAAATATGTTCTAATTATTTGAAAAATTGTCTGATTAATGTAATAGCCTAGGCTTAATGATATGTATAAGATGCACAGTTGTTTCCATTGTGCCTGCAAAATCCTTGTAGCCAAAATATTATCATATGCTTTTCTTTCCTTTCCTATTTTTATGAATAAGCTTGTGCTGTTGCAATCCATCTGTGCCTCTTGGATCCTATCCAAAGGCTTTCCATGCTCCATTGCCAATACCTATATATCCTATCATAGAATTAAGCAAGTGGACACATACAGATACCTATAAATATGTGGCATTCTTCCAATAAAATTATATATTGAAGAGATAAATCATTGAAGACTGGCAAGGCATGATTTCTAAAAAAACCACAAACCCACCCGCTAAAACAATTTGTCCTGCTTCAAGGTACAAAATGAATTGGTACAGCACTTTCTAGAGAGATATTTGAAAGGCTGCCTTTACTACAATTTGTCAATTTTTTATTGTCAAAAGGAGATGAGAAGTTCTGAGAAATTCTGATGAAGAATGATTAATTTAGTAGTATTTAATTGTACATTTAAAATGGAGTTGCTAATTGGATTATTTGACTTTCTGAGCCTCAGTACCTATCATCAATTCTGCATGCTGAATGTTAAATATTGGATAAATCACTTGGTTCTCTCTACCACAAAAAAAAAGGTGAAAATTATTATTTTTAAATTGCATGTCACCAACAGTGTAAAAAAGATATGTATCTCTGCTCACAACTGCTAGTACTTGACATAGTTGGCCAGATTTTTTTGCAGCATATCTTCAGACAGACGAAGTACAAGAAGGTGTCTGAGTCCTGCCAGGGGTATTTTTCAAAAGTTAATTGTGTCTGGACAATCCAGTTGCCTGTTTTAGTGAGATGACTCATTTTGAGGACAAGGACAATGCAGAATTTTACATATTGCAGTAAGTTGACCCTGGCTGGAAGCTAGGCACCCACCAAAGCTGCTCTAACACTCACTTCTGCAGGAGGGCAGGGGAGAGAAAATAAGATAAAATGAGTTATCTCATGATATCTCATCTTATCTCATGAGTTGGGATAAGAACAGAGAAAGATCACTCACCACATACTCTCATGGGCAAACAGACTCAACTTGAGGATATTGATTGACTTAATTACTAACCAAATCGGAGGATAATAAGAAATAAATCTCAAAACCACCTTCTCCCTACCTCTACCCCCTGTCTGAGCTCTGCTTCCTCCCCCCAGTGGTGCAGGGAGATAAGAATGGGGGTTATGGTCGGTTCATGACCTATGGTTTCTGATGCTGCATGGAGAGCAGTCCTTCCCCTGCTCCACCCTGGGGTCTCTCCCATGGGAGACAGTTCTCCATCAACTTCTCCAGTGTGAGTGCATCCCACAGGCTGCAGGTCTTCATGAACCACTGCAGCGTGGGTCACTCTGAAGCAGCCTGTGCCTGAAGGACCAACTCTGTGGAAGTGACCCACGTTGCCGGTCTTCATGAGCCACTGGAAGAGAAACAAAGTAATCTTGTACTTTTTAAAGCTCCCAGTATTCTACCAAATATCTGGATCAGTGGTCAAAGATCTATTAAAATTAACAGGATTCATCTAATGGTCTTTTGTTCATTTAAAGTGTAATTAATCCAAATTAAACGTGATTCTGGAGAGATTTTTAAAGGAAATAAAGTATCTTATATCTCATTTAATCATAGGAGGGCATGAGTTATATGCACTTCACTGTGACAAATGCAAATAGGCATGTGCTACTAAATTTAAGGGACCTCAGCTTTTATTTCTCCGGAGTTAATATTCTATTTTGGTTGGAAAAAAAAGTGTCACAACTGTCCAGCAGGTCTCAGAAGGTTAATTTAGAAGCATCAAAAAATGCTTTCATTTAAATTAATGATCTGGGCTTACTCAACCTATGCTTGAACACTTTTTCATCCTTAGCCTCATAAGAATTTCTTGTAGGAACATCTCAATTGGTAGGCTTTAGCAAATGAAAAATACAACTTCAGGGAACACCAGTTCATGGACTAAGCAGGAACAACCTAAAAATAACAGATATTTTAAAGCAAATGTAAAAAGTCTAAGATTTTTTTTTTACTTTGGTAATAATTGGAAAAAGTAAATTCAATATTCTTTCCATATCAATTTTTTTCCCTTATGAATAGGTGTCATAATAAAATTGAATTCTGGGGCCTTTCGCTCAAATAAATAGAGCTGAAAACTGACTAGGATTACATTTTCAAATTGATTCACAAAAAATGTCTGAACTAAAGAAATTTCTTGGATGGGTTTAAGTGCAGGGGTGTGCACAGTTGGCACACAAGATTTTGCAGCTGCATTTTACTCTTATGCTGAGATGGATTTCTGTATGTGCAGTAGAATCACAAACAGCAAGTGAGCTTGGTTATTGTTCCATGGAAATGATGTTTGTTCTTAATTCTGCTGTGAAGATGGTAAATCACTTAATTTGCATAAGTATACAATGATGAACATGACCTCAGTAATTAATGTTGTTCCTAACTAGATATTAATTATGTCAAGAGAGACTTTTCCATTAATACAAATAGGTGCTGGACTTTGATCCCTGAAGAAAGCTTTGTATTTGATATAGGATTTATACCCCTATAAATCTGGAAAACAGAAAGTGAATGTATATCATATGCATTCAGACAATAACTTCAAATAAAGCTTGAAGCATTACTGTATTTACTGCTGCTGATAAAGTGTTACTGCAAGAAACTGGCATGTATTTGCAAGTTTTTTAGCTGCATGAGCAAGTTCCAAAATTATGAATTAAAATTCATGTCAACCTGTGTTCATGCATTGCAAAAGATTAAGGGGAAAACATATTCAAATTTGGCTAGACTAGGTCAAGTACTGAATTGAGAGTGTGTTATATCATTTGCAACGCAAGCGATAAATAGGAATAGGACACTAAAGAAACTCTTCAGTCAGTTATGGTTGCAAAATCTGTCTTTGCATTTCTGATATAAAATTGTCCATATTTGTTGGTATCTAAAATGGGGAAAAAAATGAGCATTATGCCAGAAAATATCTTGTCAACGCCTAGTTTGAATTTCCATTAATTTAATCTGAAGGGATATTTGATTTCTGTAATAAAACCTCTGATGAGAGCATTAACTTCTCAGTAATTTCTATGAGGAACTCAGGCTTCTGGCTTTCCTTGAGTTTCTGTTCACGTCCATGCTAGGATATTTCTCAGGCAATATGGTGCCCACTCCATTTTCCCAACTTGCAGCTTGTAGCTTGATGAAGACATTGCATGATAAATGTATTATCCCAGAGGAGCTGGTGCTGAACATCAGCTACAAGAACGGTCTTCTTCCTGAGCACCACTTCTGTAGCCCCTTACTTATAGAGAAAGGAATCTCCATTGTTCTCTTGAGCTTTGCTGTCTCTGACTTTCTGTAGTCAATAAGTAGCTGGTTTTGGGCTTGAAGTCCATGGTAGAAAGACAGGCGTGGCAGCCAGAAAAGTGACAGCAGGATTATTGATCCACAGTGAGTGTCAGAAATCTTTATTAGCTTCTAGCTGTGTTTGTTTATTGCAGTCTCCAAAAGTGTGTTGGAGCATTTGCTGCAATCTGAATACTTGCAGAGTCCTCTGTGAGAGCAGCAGCAGCAGCAGCTCTTGTTGCTTTCCGTGAAACACCATGGACACACCAGCTGTGTGACTGTAGTCATCGAGTGTCTGTCCTTCCTGAGAAACCCAGAAGATCATCCTGCTCCTGACCATGGGTGTCCTTGTACACCTCCCTTGTGAAAGTGCCACTTCCCAGTTGCAACCCTGATTAAAATCAGGAACATCATGCTTCCTTCTGTTGGGCCCTTCAGGACCTCATTGAAAATTGGATTAAGCTGTATGTCAGTAATCATGTTACCCCTCCTCAGGAGGCGGCCTTGGAGTGTGATCTCCTGCAGTGCCATAAATTTCTTGATCAAGGATACTGGTGAGAAATTACAAAATTATGTACTTTTTTACTTCACACCAAAATCAATGTTCCAGAATTTTTCAATGTTGTCAGAATTAATTCAGGCTAAGCAATCTTTTATTTAAAACAAATGGTCCTAAACTTTTCCTATCATTTTAGACATTTTCAGTGATTTCTAAGGTTAAACCTTACAAGAGTGGGCATTTGGCCAAGGTCTACATATGTAAATATGCAAAACACTGAGGAACTTGGAAATTTAAATAACCAGCCCTGTTTTGGCCAGGTTATGAGAGCAGAAGAGCAGAGAAATATCTCATCCTTTGTCATTACTCTATATATTATGAATAACTTTTAGGAAATTATCACCTTAAATCACTGTATTTTTCAGTTGTATTTCGTTATGTGCTTACAAAAAGTACACTTTTTTAAAGGGCTCATTGCCAACTGCAATTTAAAATGAGTATTAGAGACTTATAAGAAAGCAATAACAATAGGCAGGAATTAAGCATTTGAAAGGTTCTAAAAATCAAAAAAAAAAAAGCAATTTTACGTGGAGCACTTCATAGAAAAGCTACTCTTGTGGCAGCAAAACTATTCAGTTAAAAAAAAATCTAATTGATATATCTCAGAACTTGCATTCTTCTACAAATTTTCAGTAAAATTACTGGGAAAAATATAGGTTTAAAATAGCTGTTGAGAATAAAAGACAGGACTGCAAAGAAAGCAGAAACTTGACAGTTATTCCAGTTATTACAATCTTTTGGTCTGTGAACCTCTATACTTCAACAGCAGTGAATTTTATATCAGTCATACATGTTTCACTCTTAAAAATTCCAGAAAACGACCTTTTGATATGAAGCTGAAAATCTCAATTGGCAGCTGCTAAATTCAGAATCTAATTTATTAAATAGCTTTTTCCTCTGCTTTTATCTAATATTTCTTATGTGCATTTACAAAGCAATTAGTTATGACACATAAAAATAAATCAAAGCAGATATTTATGATTTACTGGAAGATGAAAAACTCCACATCCAGTCTATACAAGAGGACTTGAACTTCTGACACTGTAATAAGGAATATTTTAAAATGCATCCTAGATTAATTTTTAAATTTTGGAAAATTAAAAGCAAATGTAAAAATCTATGTTTCTTAAAAGAATAAAAATAATTTTAAAAAATCTATAATTATTTAGTTATATATATTATTCTATATAACATCTCAGAATTCTGGTTTTTTATTTCAATTTTTTCTTTGTTTTTGTGTTTTACTTTTCTTGTACTATGATCTCTTTCTTACACATCTAACTAGAATTTAGTTCTAGATAGGCTTATTTCCTTCATTTTTTATGTCAACTTCAGTGCATACCATATTAGGAGAGTAAGGAATTCTCATAAAAAGTGGGAATAGGAATTCTGCAAAAAAAATTGGGTATACGATAATGAAAATTTTAGTGCGTAGTACCTGTTGTCTTCAGAAAATATCTTATTGTTGGCATTAAAAAGAAGAAAAGACTTCAAACAATAATAGATCTTCAAATAAATGATTTAAAATTGTATAGGCTTCCATAGGAATTGTAATTCAGTTGCCTTTACGTACGGTTTCTTTTCCTCAGGTTCATTTCCCAACCTGGACAACACTTCCTGTAGTGTATTATTCTGATAATTCATCACAACCTTCTTTCCAGGAGAAAATCTGAGAGCACCCTTTGGGAAATAGAATAAAATTTGAGAGTTTGGCCTGAAGAGGAATGTGCAAACAAAGCTAATCATACTGCAATCCTCATAAGGCAGAGTAGAATCTTTCACTCTTTTTTATTGTTATTAAAATAATTTCATACATTTCCTTTAGCCAAAATAAAAAGGATTTTCTGAGGTAAAATTAGAAAAAAGTATGATTTCTTTTTCTTAAAAAAATGTATATCTCTACTTCTCTGTAGACATTTTCTCAAGGAAACAAACTATATTAATTTAAACAACACAGGGAATCCTAAACCACTGCTTTGTAAAGCTTAGAGAAAAGGCAGAAGAGTATCCTTTTATTCCAGATGTGCACAAAAATGACAGCAAAACTGAATCACTCCTGTTGTCTACCCATTTTTTTCTTGGTGCATGATACACAGAGGACTTATGTAAATTACAGACATTCCCAGAGGATGACATGAGTCTAGACAGCAAAAATCCTGCCCTGGGAGTTTCTGTGCTAGTAAGTATTTGATGCCTCCCATATTTTCTAATGCATTAGGCTATCATGTATTTAACTTAAT
>WEZZ01020460.1:0-25283 GCA_013400585.1 Chloropsis cyanopogon | reverse complement strand
TTGGTTTGGTTTGGTTTGGTTTGGTTTGGTTTGGTTTGGTTTGGCCTGGTTCCCCTCTGGTATTTCAAGTATTGAATATTTTGAAGTGTAAGAAAAGAATATCCAAAGATGGCAAAACTTCAGGTATTGCTTTCAAAGAAATATTCAAAGAAGATTTCAAAAAATACAGTACAATGCTTGCTAGCATAAGCCCTTTTCTAAGTTCACCTCTAATTCTTATGGCTATTATTTATTATTCCTTCCTTTAAGGATCTGAGCACTTATTCACTTTGTGATCAAAGCAGCGAAGTCTTAGGATATGACACAAAAACTTTAAAAAAAAAATCTGTATTTTTGACACATGCTGTTTCAGTGGCTAGAACTGCAAATTTTTTATCATTATTAGCTAAAATTCACTTATTAAACAACAGGCTTTGGTTCAGTAATGAAAATATTCTCTTTTTTATCTTTTACTTGTAAGTGTGTCTATTATTATAACTCATGCTGTTTAACTGAGTGTCACATCAATAGGCTCAAGATGATGCAGAGAAAAACTTTGAGGTAGCTTTGAATTTAAATACATAGGAGAAATAAAAAATATTTATAGTTCCATTTTTTACAGAGATTGCAACCAGGCTTTTATTGTATTAATAATTTATATAGGAGTGTACGTATCGACAACATGTTACCTCTTATCAGTGTGACTGACCAATGCATCCCCCACAAGAGAAAAAGGCTCAGAAAAGGGCTTAAGTGATGTGCTGGTGAAGTTTCCCATTTTGGAATGTTCTTTGAATTCCTGAATCAGCTGATGCAACACAGTTTTGCCTCAGCAATTTGATCTATCTGCCCATAACTTGCGGTGCACAGTAGGTGCAATTTGTGTCGCAGAGACCTGTGGTGCCTTTCTGTAGCAGTGCGTGTGTAACCCCTGATTTTTCCCCGGGTTACTCTTTTGTCAGTCCTTTCCCCACCCACACCGAGATCCCCGGAAATCTGTCACCCTGTCTATCAAACCTGGGGAATTCCGTAGGGGTCCTTGAGGTCTTAGCTAGATTCAGCGGAAACCCTCTCGCCTTCTGAAGGGATTGGGCACCCAGGTGTCCTTCTTCCCTTACCCCTCCCTACTCCCTTACCTGGTTGGTGGGTTCCTGCCCCTTCCCCTCCCCCCTCAGCCGGGATAAAACCTGCGCAGCCACGTGGCTTGGGGGAGGGATTTAGGAGATATTGCATGAGTCCAGGTGTATGTTCTGGTGAGCCGTGGCTTAATGGAGAAACTACAATAAAGGTCTGGACGTAGACGCTCATCAGAACCTATGCCTTTTTCTTCACTATAGTCTTAAAGGGACCCTCTGGCAGGTAAGAGCGACCTCTCTGCCAGGGGTGGCTCGAAGCCTGCCACGCCCAGACTCCAGACAGGTCTGGAGTTGTCATGCGCGCCCAGTCCACCAAGAGTGCCTCTGGAGACCGAATGTCCTGCTGCCGCTCCCTGGCTCAGGTGCTGGGTCTCAGGCAAGTCCGGCCGGCTCCGTCCTGGACACGTGGCCCCCACCACACCTTTCTGTGGATGGTGCTGTGTGGCCCTGTAGAGGGGCAAGGAGAATACACTCCTGCCCTTCTTGTCCTCCCCAAATAAATGTCTGTGTTGTATTTCAACTCTCACTTGAAATATATACTCTTCATCCTAGACAAGGAATTGTCACTTAGTTCATGTATTTGTTTTTCTTTAGCAGCAAAGAGTCCCAGTCTCTAAAAAGTCTTAGGGCAATGCTGTAATCAAAATAAAAGAGCTAATTAATGTGTTCAGTATTCTTAATAATTCATTTCAAGATACACAGTTCTTAGACACCATCAAAGGGGTTTTAAAGTGGCAAGTTTAGATATACATAAATGATTAAATTGGCCATTATACATTAATGCATCTAAGTTCCTTTCTTGCTTTCTCTTCCTTTCTCTTACATGACTCTACCTTCAGTCTTGCATTCTCTGACATGTTGACTTTTAAATACACTGTTTCTTGCAAGAACTTCAGAAAAGAAAGTTACATTATGCCCTACTAACAGTAGGCCAGAGAATACATGTGGATGGATAGTTATTTGAAAGCTTCTGAGCTCACTTGAAACACTGAGAGCCCACCTGCCTCTCCTGCCTTTCGGCAGTAGGACAGAACTCTCTCACCTTTTGGAAAGTAGGACAGAACTTTTGAAAGCACTTGTTCCCTTACATAAAGGAGCAGTCTCAGCCAGTCAGGTGATTCATGTTGTTTGGATCATTGAATTGTCTGAGTTTCATTCTTGTTTGTGTGTTTCTATTAATACTGTTAGAATCACACTTACTAATTTTATTTAATGATTCTAAGTTTGCTATACGCATAATACTTTAATAGCAGCTGGAGAGATGAACATTACCAACAGGACAGAAAAGCTGAGAACATTGAGAAGAGAACATTTTCCTTCAGGTTTACAATTATTTTGTAATGGCTGAGCAAAGATGGCCTTAAACAACTACTTTTCTATTACTTTGCAATGTGTTTTCATATTTAGATAATTTTTTTTCAATTATTATTAGCTAGTGAAAGAACAGTTTCCTCCTCCATTAAGGAAATACAATCATAACCTGACAGCATATTGAGATTTATTAAAGAATATTTTTCTTTTACATATTTAGCCTTGACAATTTACATACTAAGCCTTGACAACTTAGTGTATTGGGGGGGAGGGGAAGTAAGTGTGGTGGACTTTGGGGAAATTAAACTGTTATCCTACACTGAAAAAATCAATGAATAGAGGATGATCTGAAGGCTGCTATCATATAATCTTGGATTTGTTTATATAGATATACATTATTCCTTAACAAATGTCTTTACTAGTCTTTCTAAAGTTCCACACATCATGTAAATTCATTTAATACCAGAACAAACAGTACCTGGGATTTTCAGGTGGAGCTCAGATAATTCTTCGCTTTTTCTGCAAAATGAAATATTTTCTACTTCCTTTTGCAGTGTGATCAGATCACAGATTCATTAAGGTTGGAAAGGACTTCCAAAATCATTGTGTCCAACCAATCATATATTCAACCTGTGTGATTTGAATTTTTTTCTAAATGTGTGAAAGAGTGTACAAAAAAAGGCAAAGAAAATAAATATTGAGTGGTGCTGTTGCATTAACTGAAAAAAAATTTAAAGGTTGTTTTTAAGGTAAATCAACAGGAACTTTCCCAGCTTAGAGTTATTATGAGCTTTTAGCTCTTCAATGGTGTTTTTGTGCTTTCTATTAATCAAGTTTTATACAGTTAATCATTAATATATTTTAAAATTCTTTCACTTTCATATACAGGAGAGGCCAAACATTTTTAGTGATAATAAACTGTTCTGATTATTTAGGTCTGAGTTTAAATTTAGAGTATTACCTGATTACTGTTGTTATATTATATGCTTGGGAAAACTGGGTTTCTTTTTAGACTCTGTCTTTCTAGAGAAAAGCAGCACAGGCTGTAAATGCAATGTCATGCAGAAATTTTAGTATATGTGGTACAAGATCTCTTGATAGCTTGATATATCCTGATAAAAGCAATGAGCATTTCTCATTTAAAATCTCTTACTAGTTCCTTCTTACATTTGTTTTTTTAATTAAATGAAGTTTCTCTTGCTTCAGTTGGGATAATCAAATATTGTTTAACAGACTCCTGCAGAAAGCAAATCAACTACATGGTATGTGGATAAATCATTTTCCTATCCTTTAGGAAGACTATGAAATGAATTTCTGTTTATAACTGTCTTAATCAGATCAAGATTAGTGTTTTTATTATTGCAAGGTGTATTGATAGAAACACTAAGGAAAACTTGCAGATCTCTGTTGGTGTGATTGCCTGGTAGAACGACCCATAGAGTAGGTTTCATCTGTTCTTTAAACGTTATTAATTAATATGCTTGCAGTGAAAAACCCCAATTTGTTTTGTGCCTTGACATAGTAAAGAAGTGCTCAAGTTAACAACCGATCTTTTCAGACATATGCACACTTGGGAAAACATACAGATTATGTGGAAGAAAACAGGAGACAAAAACTATCCAGGTGTTTTCAACAGAGATTATCATTCAGTCTTTTCTGAACATGCTCACAGCTGGCAGCCTGCAGGATTTTAAGTGTCAAAGTAATTACAACAGATTTAACAAGTTTATTGAGAAAATTACTTTTAGTATTTGGAGTCCTTAAATACATTTTACATCATTGATGATGAAAAAGAAGAGGAAAAGACAAAGCATACAATGTAGAATATTTAAGTCACCTGATACTAACAAGTAAATATAAAATTAGTTGAAATAAAATTTAACAAGTTTTGAAAACTTTTTTTTTGAAAAATGTTGAACTTTTGGATCTGAAAAAANTGTAGAATATTTAAGTCACCTGATACTAACAAGTAAATATAAAATTATTTGAAATAAAATTAAACTAGTTTTAAAAACTTTTTTTGAAAAATGTTGAATTTTTGGATCTGAAAAAAATCCTAATTTAAATGTTTTGCTACAGGATAAATCATTGATCAGAATAACAAATCTCTCTATTTTATGGGTTTGAAATGGTTTCTTTCTAATGAAAGTCTGACTTTTCCAAGAGTGTAAAAAACCACTCTCATTCCTCAACAGACAAAACTGAACTTTGTGACAGCTACTGGTAATGTAACTTAATCACATACTAAGAGAAACCTCAAAAAGGACAATGCATTTTTATCGAAAGAGTGTACTGGGTTTGGTTTTTTGTTTATATATTAAGTGTTCCCTGCAAAACAAGAATTGAAATACATTTATTTCATAGCAATATATATAAAATATACACATGCAGATGCAAACACATACTTTCTTGGATTGTATGGCAATTGTTTTTTAATGCCTGCCTGTGAACAGCTTTTAAAAGTTGCTGTTTTCAGCATCTTTCAGAAGTACCAGAGAGCAGCAGCCTCCTTGCTTCCGCCTCTTCAACATTGGTTTACTCTCTCTCTCAACAGAGATTCAGCTCATCTGTCATCCTCAGCAACAGCTAAAATTATTTTCAGCTCTGTCAGTTGGGGACTCACAAGGCAAGGAAACTAGTCCAGACTTTCTTTTAAAAATGATTTCTAAATGAAGTGTGTATTTTATGCTTCCTGACCTATTTTTGCAAATGCTTACTTCTGAGTCAATGTTCAAATACTATTTTTTATACCCTTTGAATTTATATTGTTGGTAATACTTTGTTTTTAAATTGCTTTCGTTCACATATTATTTTCTCCATGAATGTCTATGTCAATATGACCATCTAACACCAACAGTAGTCCTAGTTGTGCTGATCTAAATAGATAAATTACTTTTGAAGGATCAGTTTGTACATGATTATTTTAAATGGTTTTCTAGACTACATAGATGGAGAGCTCACATTCAAGATTNTTGTTTGTTTTTTTTGTTTGTTGGATTTTGGTTTATTTGTTTTTTTGGTTTTGTAGTTTTTTACATTTTGTTTTTTTAATTTCTTCTTATAAAGTAGATGGCATTTTGCTACCAGTTCTTCTGTAAGGGAGCAGGAACAAGTGTAGGAGAAGATCATTGTGAAGCAAAATGATAGTTCTTCTCTGCACAATATCTTCTGCAGGTTAAGCTGGCAATTGTTGCTGCCACTGCAAACAGCAATAACAGATTCAATACACTGCACCACTAAATTAAATCAAATGCAGCATTTTTTCAGCCAGTACTGTGAGGTAGTGATAGTGAGATGCAGAGTCATGACTTACTCTACACCCTTTACTATTGCAGTTTCCTCTGTCCTTCAGAAATAACAAATAAAAAGCACTCTGAATATTTGATCAGGTATTCTGCATAGATAAAAATCTCAAAAGTTTGAAATGGAGAAAATTATTGTTAAATCATCATGTAAAACAGATTTTTTCTTTTTTCTCCCAAGAAATGTAACAGTGCTTAAAAGACTGGTGTTGGAATAGCCATCTTTGTTTCCCTACCTGTTTTTATAGCCTATATTCCAAGACCATTAAAAATCCATTATATGCTTAAAAATATTTTAAATTAAATTACAAACAACATGAATGATTATAATGTGCACACTGTACTAATTACTAAAGTTCTGATAGGGAATAAATAAATAGACTCTTTATTTCAACATTATTCAAAGATACATAGTAAACTAAATGAGCACCAGAAGGAGATTATTCCTACAATAATTGTCATTGCATCTGGCTGTTAGAAAGTTAGATGGAAGGTTGTGAACTTTGTGGCTAATGTCCTCCTTGCAGTTCATTTTATAAAAATGTTGGAGGAAAAAAGCATACAAAATATTCTCTCGCCACTCTAATGCCCACTGGTATTAAATTTTGAACCCATTATGAGGAGGTACTATAAGTCAATAGATTCCCAGGCAAGGTACAAAAATTACTCCCTGAAGTTATCTTCAAAACTGCTCTATAAGCATTAGTACTGATATTGCATGATATAAATTTTAAAAATCAAACAAAAAAATCACAGAGACAAAAAAAAGACATAAGAAAGGGAAGGAAAAAGATAACAAAATGTCAGTTTTCTCCTCCTTCTGCTGAGTTTTCATGTTTCTTGTAAACTGACAGTATAGACTAATATGTCTTTCTGTTTTCAGATGATCACCAGTTCAGCAAAAGGTAGATAAATCAGGTTATTGTCCTGAAACAGTTTCAAAAATAAATAGCCTGCTTCTAGTTGTCTTTTTGACTAAGTCTGTAGATTTTGGAAAACAGTAAAATGATAACCACATCCAGGTAGACAGTAGTAGAAATGTGTTTAAAGACATCATTTTCTGTTCTTTTGTTTCACTATTTGCTTATTCATTTACTTTCCTGACCTTTTCTCTTGAGAATCTGGATGAACTTCAGCTGTTGCTTATTTCCACATGGAGTCAGACTTCCACATCTGTCATGAATAGTTAATACTGTACAATTTAAAATTCTCTTCTAGGCTGTCATGCATTGCACATGGGTTTAAGGGGGTCAAGTTGAATTTTGCCAAAAAGCAGAAAAGTAATAGCACTGTTGGAATACCAGAGTTAGTGAAGCAGGCTTGATTTACTTCTGTGTCAAAACATTCACAACCCATTCAGGAGCATATTCAGTGATACTTGAAAGCAGAAAAAGGAAAATAATGAAGACAGGGATGTACACACACAGATTAACATAGCTGTCCTCATTAATCCAAAATTGAAAAAACTCAGACATCTAGTTCTGGTTTTGTTTTGTTTTTTTCTTTGTTTTTCTGATGGTGGCCTACAATAGCTGCTTAGGGAACTATTAAAAGAATGAAGAAGCTACAACATGATCCCCTCCCTGACAGTTTTCTGGTTCTGATGATTTTCAGCATATCATTATTTCTGACTAAACTTTTATTCACAGATTTCTTCTATGAATTTTTATTAATTTTGAACCCATATGTCGGTTCCATATATTCAAAGTGTCCTCTTACAAGTTCAAACTCATTATACACTGTGTGGCCAAAACCAAACTCCCTTTGGCCATCACCTAATTGTATGTAACATAATCTAATTTTTCCATTAGAAATAATAAGTAAGAATATTTCCTTATTAATATTGTGCTGCAACTCAACATCTGTCATGGACCACTGGGGTTACCTTGATTTTAAACTGAAAGGCCCTGGTCTCTCACATATTACCATAAGGAATCTAAATGCTAATTATTAATTATTTCATACGCCTATTTGCCCTTTTTTTTTTCCACAATATCTTTTTGGGATGGTAGATGCACTGTGCGGTTTTTAAGACAATGCAATTTCTAGGATGATTATGCTTTTAATGTTGTTCTTTATTCCTCACTTTCTAGCGGTTCTAATTACCTTTTTCATGATATGAACAAATTGAGAAAGAGTCATCCTCAGTGACTTTTTTGAGTGCTATTAAACTAACGTTAGTTTGACTGTAACATGTAACTAATGTTAGGCTGAATTCAATTTCAAGGCAAAAGCTTGAAAATAGGATCTAAGCACATCTGAAAAAACTTAAAAGGCAAAAAGAGCAGCAAATAGAAAAAAAGAAAAGCCAAAGCTTGTCAAAACCTGTTTACAAGATGAAATCTCATAAATTATTTGGCTGTTCTTATAATTATTTTTAGCCTAGTGTTGACAGTGTTGAGTTTTCCTTTCCTTTTTCTTTTTGTAGCACGCATTATCAGCTCTCCACCCTACCTTGTTTTCCTTGAGTTTTAAAGTATCTGTATGAAAAACTTTATTTTTTTTATAAAGTTCCATGATTGGAAGTTTTAAATAAGAGACCTGATACTATACTGAAGATGAAAAAAAAAAATTGAAGGCAAAGAGAGAGATTTATTTGAATGCTGTAAATACAATATAAGCAATTAAAATATCTTTTGGGGGGTATTTGAATATCATACTTAATTTACAGTGTTTGATACTTAATTTTCACTGCCAGCCAATGTCACAGTTTTATTTTTACTTTGTGAGTAAAGCAGGGGAAATGGGTAGAGCCTGTGGATGACTTTACAAAGAACCAAAAGTATGAGAATATTTATCTAGTTTTGGAAAGCTCCATTTATTGAAGTTATAAATCATCACAAAATCAGTCTCTCTATCACACATACACAAACACAAAACCCAATAAAATGTATTACAAAATGAACCTTTGTGGCTTTATTTCCAAATCAATTTCTCAATAATTAGATTACTTTCCTAATTTACAGTGGCTGATTGTCCATCCGTTCAGTGAAGAGTAGGTTAATTTAGTTTTGCTGTAGAAATATTTCAGAATCTTTGTACTTTGCAGAAAACAACATAATATCTGGTATTTTTCTTTAATTTTGAAGATACTATGTTTTGATTGATTAAATCTTGACAATGAAAGTCAATAATTCAAAGGAACAAGAAAAACAATCAAGTCCCATTGGCGATACAGCATAAAAGATTCTTCAGGTGGAATGTTAGGCAGATACATTATTTCATCATTCTTACCTTCTTAGATTTAAATAAAATGACATTTGTATTTAAGCTTTCCTTTTTCTAAAAATTATTTTTCATTCTAGCTCTACAAGTTCTCATGAAGGAAATTTCATGAATAAAATATTTAATCATGAAAACTTTCTCAATGGAAAATTAGGATATCTTTGAGAGTACCCAGTGTGTAGCTGCTCATCCTTTATCTATTGACTGCTATTGAAAAAACTGAAAGTAGATTTATATTTATCCAGCATTAATTTCTTTTCAAATGGTTCTGTGTAGTCCACATCAAATAGGATAAACGATGATTTACTTTAATGCTTACACAATTCAGTCACTTATAGAGCCTCTTTTAGTATCTTATAATAGAAGTTTATTGTGCTAGAGAAGGAAACTTGATTATGGTCTTCAGGGTAGTGATTTAGGCCTATGAATACCTCCATAGTTCTTACTTGCTGCTTGGATCCCAGGATGTCTGCATGGATCTCTTTTGCTATGCATAGTCATTTTGACAAGAATGGGATTTGCTAAAGGTGGCCAAGTGAAGTTTTTGATAACCTTTTCACATTTTCTCTGATCTCAAAGAGAACATTTTGTCCATTATAATCAATGAATGCTGTGGGAGCAGAAGGCAGATAATGAAAAGTGAGGCTATAGTAGTGATATTAAATAACTATATTAATGTCAAAGAAGTGCATTACCAAAAGTTTCTACAAACTGCTGGTGTTTGATTTCTAATGAGATAATGAGATACAGGAATTCTAAGTATTTGTAAAAAAAAAAAAGCCATGACAGATAAAGAACTGATTTTTTCCCCTTTCTTATGGCTTATATTATTTAGCGATCATCTGGGGAGAGAGAATTAGGCTTTTAATCCAATGTCATTTGTATCCATGTCATAGAACTAAAGAGCAGAGAATTTAAAGACTTAATAGAGGACATGGCTGCTATTCTACTTCATAATTAGGGAGGGGAGAGGAACAGGAAAGTAAAGTCCGTGCATCATGATTATTAGAATGTCCCTCCAATGATCCCTGTTTTGATAAAGGGTGGAATTTACTTTATCAAATACCATGATACTGCAGAGAACATCTTTCACACTGAAACATCAGAAAGTTCTGTCCAATGATAAAACAATGCCAAGAAAACAGGGTCAAACCTACGTTTTCTACAGGTGTTCCATTTTCCATAGAGTTTTAGAATGTATGTCTTAAAATACTGAGAAGTTTCTGAACATTTTGCCAAGGACTTCCTAAAAATTTGATGTGCTGAAGTAAGGCCTAGGAGACATGAAATGGCTTTGAATGTATGAATTATTGTTTCTAGTGTATTTCTTTTTCACTGTGTTCAAACACTGAAATCTATTAATTACAATAGAAAGCCTATAACAGACTGGGATATGATTTGGATAAAATGTGAAGAAATTTTCTTTCACTCATCACTCTGTTATTCTGAATTCATCTGGTTCAGGTGGATTAGCCTGGATAGAAGTATGGATGAAAACGATGATGCTTGTCCCATGGCAACTGATCAACTTCCTCTCCAGCAACATAGACCATACTGACATAGAAACTCTCAGCCACTGCAGTGTGGCTTGGAGCTTGGGAAAAGTAGCATAAAAACTGGAGAAGTACACATTTTTCTTCAGATTTTCAACAGCCATCATATTAAGAACTCTTTAGGTCATTCTGCTTACTCTGTTTTTTCTTATAAATATTTTGAACACATGTATTCAGAAAATTCTCTGAAATGTTTTATTAGTGTAGGCAAAACACAATTTTCTTTTCTTATTCTAAACATTTTATGCTCCAAAGTGTTATGCAAAATAAACAATAATTCCCTACTTCTGTATTCTCACTGTGACCTCCTCTCTCCTCACTGTGTCTTAAATGAATTATACATAAAGATTGTAAAAGAGCTAGAAAGGTAAATGACACAACTATTAAAAAGCTCAACAATCACTACAGTGATTGTCAGGTGGAGTTTTTTTTAGATTCATGATTACGAAAAAGTGTACAAGAACTGTGGGACTCCACCTGCAGTGGGGTTTCAGCTCTTAGACCCTGACATAAGGACCCGGACTTCTTGAAGTAAGACCAGAGGGTAATGAGATGATCAGAGGGCTGAAGCACCACTGCTATAGAGAGAGGTAAGACAACGTTGGGGCTCCTTAGCCCAGAGAAGAGAAGACCCTGAGAAAGCTTTCCAGTTCCTAAAGGATGTCACAAGAAAGATGGAGAGGGAATTTTAACAAGGGCATGTAATGATAGTACAAGGGGGAATGGCTTCAAACTGAAGGGGATAGGCTTAAATTAGATATTAGTAAGAAAGTCTTCCCTGTGAGGGTAGTGAGGCATTTGAACAGGTTACCCAGAGAAGTTGTGCATACCTCACCTGAGCAAGGATTCAAGGACAGGCTGGATGAGCTGAGAAACCTGGTCTCATGGAAGGTGTCCCTGCCTACAGCACGGGGCTGGAACTGTATGATCCTTAAGGTCCTTTCCAACCCAAACCATTCTGTGATTCTATGTGTCAAATTAAAATGTGTTGATTATTTTAGTTCATAAGAAAATTTTACTTTGCACTTTCTCATGTGTGGCAGGGGCCACATGACTGGGACAGAGCCGGCCGGACTTGCCTGAGACCCAGCACCTGAGCCAGGGAGTGGCAGCTGGGGGTTCCTTCCCTAGAGGCACTCTCGGCAGACCGGGCGCATGGGACAAGCCTAGGTCTGTCCAGAGTCCGGAAATGGTGGCCTGGAGCCACCCCTGGCAGAGAGTTCGCTCTTACCTGCCGGAGGGTCCCTTTAAGACTATGGTGAAGAAAAAGGCATATGTTCTGGTAAGGATCTACATCCAGATCTTTATTGTAGCTTCTCCGTTAAGCCACGGCTCACCAGAACATACACCTGGACTCATGCAGAATCTCCTAAATCCCTCCCCCGAGCCACATGGCTGCACAGGTTTTATCCAGGCCGAGGCGGGAGGGGAAGGGGCAGGAACCCACCAACCAGGTAAGGGAGTAGGGAGGGGTAAGGGAAGAAGGACACTTGTATGCCCAATCCCTTTGTAGGGGAGAGGGCTTCCTTTGAATCCAGCCAACAGCTTGATACCCCCTATGGAATTCCCCAGATTCCAGGGGTCTCAGGGGGGTGGGGAAAAGGACTGACAAAGGAGAAACCCAGGGAGGAGACCAGGGGTTGCACATGTGCTGCTACACTCATTGGTAGGTCTAAAACTTTCTTCTCTCCTTTCCACACCTGACTTTCCAAGGGAGTCGGGATTTCTCCTGCCTGTGGCCCCTGTTATCATGGGTCCTCAGTGCACCGGTCATCGTATACATTATGGTGCTCTGCAAAATATCCATTCAATACTTTGTGTGTCTTATCCATTTCTACACATGCCAGTCACAATAGGTCTTCCTTTCTGGACTCCAACTAAACTGTTTCTCTAATCAGACTATAAAACAAAAGTCTTTTATTATCCACATCTTGAAGCAGTTTTTTTCTTGTTTTGTAAAAAGGTCATCACATTTTGGGAAGGTGGAAACATTCCCTCACCAGCAGACTAACTTTTTCTGGGGCTCTGAAATCTTTTCTACTTCATGGTGATTTCTAATGTAGATCTATTTAATTTTGACTCAGACTTTTAAAATCCCATAAATTTTCAACCCATGGATTGGCATTTTTAAAAAAAATCTTTGTCCTCAAATTACCAACCAGATAGTTACATGATTAATGGAGAAAATAGGGAAAGGAGAAATATTAATTTCTATCTCATCTAAATTGTCAGTAGCTTGACTGGGCCTTAATGAATTGCATTGGCAACACAGTTTATTTATGATACCTGTCAAAAGTTCCCAGAGTACTGCAAAAGATTTTAAGCATCAGAATAAAACATTACTTTCAGGTGCTATATCAATGCATTGGAAACAGCTCTTTGCATCACAGATCTAATCAATAACCTAATTTTGGTCAAGTGGATGTGACAAACAATGAGAATGAATGGAATGAAAGATTATCAACCTTTATTTTCAATCATTGAAGAAGCATTATGTGTGAGGAATATAGTGTCATGACACAACATTGGGTGAAATTCCCTTTCATAAAATCCTCTAGACTTTCAATTAAAAAAAAAAAAAGTAGATAAAATCTGGGTTTAGATATTACTGTTGTCTCCACAGTCATTTGCTTATCATTGCAAAATAATTTCCTGAAGCATAACTTTGTTCCGGATTAGGAACTTCACAGGGCCAGGGACCTATCTATCGCCGTAAGGACACAGTATTTCAGGTCCAAAATTTTATCCTTTTCCAGTCTAGAAGAGTTCCATTGAAGTTCATGGAAACCAATGATAAACAAAGTTGATTGTCTTGAGTGTTTTTCTCTGAATGGCCTATATGCTCATTATTCCATTGGCAAATGTGACATAATGCGATATCCTTAGCGAGAAAGCAATTCTGCTTAAAAAACCCAAATCCAAACCACACTGGCCAAATTATTTGTAAATCTAGGCCAGCTGTTTAATTGCACTTTGGTGTCATGTCCATCATGTAGTCAACAGTATTTAATTTTTTGTTATGCCAGCCAGAGACTCTATTTCATGTATGAGATTATTCTACTTCCATAACCACGGTACCATTTCTAATTTTGTGGCTGTCTTTATCTGAACTGCACTGGTACTTTGAACTGAAAAACCTGATAAGATAATCCAATTCCTACTCTACCCAGATAATTTGATTTCTCTGTAGTAAATCTATTGCAGTAAAGGTGGTTGGATTTTTACATAAAATAAGTAATCCCCAAAGCATTTACATATAAAGGTATTTTACTGCTCCTGTGACATAGTACAGAAAGTTGTAATATATATGATTCAGGTCCCATTTCTACACCTTCCACGTGTATCTGCATTTAGCCAAGGACTAAACCCCTTTCCCTTAAAATGAAGACCATTTTAAAATGACATGCTGCAAAGATGTCCTGCCCTGCCTATTAAGATCTTATTGCAGCAATACAATCTTCATATTGCTTCCAGCCATTTCCACTGCTTATCATTTCAGAGTTAAAGTGCTTTGCTTCTCCAAATTCTTTCCTTGCAAAAGAAAGTCCCCAAGGCATTCAGCCTCATATTCCTTACTGTAGCTAAATGACAATGGAAGGTTTTCAGTCTGAGAATTAAAAAAAAATTGCAGAATATTCCTTGTAATTTCCTTTTGGGGAAGAGATCAGATGGCAGAATGATATAAAAAATAAGCAAAAAAGTAAAAAAAAAAGTAAAAAACCCAAAGAATAATGAAGTGAAGAGTGAAAAGAGAGTAGAAAAGGAAAAGAAAAAAGAGAAAAACATCACATAATCTTTACTAATCAATTTTAATGTAAAACATAGGACACTTTTATTGCCAGTCACATTACTTGACATAGAGAAAAACAGATTTGATGTGTATTTCATGCCTGGCCAAAAGAACAAGAAAAGAGGTTTTTTGTATTTATAGGATGTTAAAAACTTTACTTCTGAATCCACACTGGTAATTGTATGTCCATGTGCAAGGGAGGAGTTGCCACATTATGAAGAACATTTGGAGGCCTTTTTGATTTTTTTCTCACAGCTACTTTACGAGAATACAATTCATATTTCACATCAGAGATCACAGTACAGGCAATGAGGTTTGCATTTGTGATTGAAAGGAAACATAAGCAGCAAATGAACTGAAGAATACTTGGTTACATAGATTGCCTCATCTTGCTCTCACCAGGGGTCACCACAATGCCCCATGCCCAGCCTGAAAGGTTGCTGATGGCAGCAAGTGTCAAATGCTATTGCATTTCATCCCTGGTTTTGTAGGTCCCTGCAGGGAAAGTTACCATGGCCTGGTCAAGTCTTCAGACTTGTTATTTTCCTACTTTCTGTCATTAACAAAGTCCTAGTCAGTTTCATTAACAAAACAGGCAAAACTATATGCAATGTGTGTTATTAGAAGTGTAGTTATTTCTTTTATTTAATTTTCATGCAGACAATTTTTAATTTTTATGTGTTAAATCTTTGTATCATGCATTTAGCTCATTAATAGCTCATGCTGTTACGCTTCAATATATACAATGTGCATTTATGTGAAATGAGTAAGTAGCCTTTGTATGACAGTCAAATAAGAGTATGTATGAGTAAGGAGTTATTATTATGACTTGTAGAAGAAAAATAGGTAACGGTGTGATGTAAGAGAAGAAAGCAGTGTTTAATTTTTATTGTCATTTCAATGGTCGTTTAATAGATGAATTTGAATGGGTTTCTCCTCCTTTTCTGAATTTCCTTCCAATTTTTCTTTCAATGAGAAGGTGCATTTAGCCTGAAATGTCATCTATTAATACCAGCATCAGTGGGCTGGCTGACTGAAATTTCAAACACCTATTGTTAACAGAAAATCCATAAAAAATAGTGACAAAATAAAATATTTTTTAAAAAAGCATGTTTGTTTTATATAACACTGTTCTAAAAGTTTTGATGTGACATTGAAGAAATCTGTCAGATTTCATATTTCAATCTGTTTTTCATAGTTAATAGCAGTGACTTTTTTTAAAATCTATCTTCCTTTCTTAAGACTAACTTGAACCCAAATAGCCAATATGAGACATATTTCTATGGGATTTTTTATTATGCATTGATAACATTAGCTTAAAATTAAAAAGGAGAAAATAAAAATAAATACAATTTTCAAAAAGATAACACACAAAGAATACATACAGAACTCCGTTAAATTAAGAACAATATTGCGGAAATACAGAAGACTGGGAAAGAATGTGTACACAGCTTAGATCACAATTGATTCACTGAATGCTTCACAAGATAGATACAATGGAATGGTAATTAACTGATTTTCTACCTCAAAACCATAAAGCAAAATAAATTCTTCCAGTCTAATTATGTTTAGTTAATTTAGGGTCTAAAAAGGAATGGAAGGATCAGGAGGTGGAGTTGGAAGGAACAGTGTACATTCAGAAGAACATTTTGTTTTAACTTCATGAAGAATCTCTATAAAAGTTGCCTGTCTTGGATAAATAAAAAAGATAAGCTAAAGAATATAAGAAATGTAATGAACTTGGGGTGCCTGTTGTGATGCCATGTCATCTACAGTCCAGAATTTGAATACTGAGGTTGATGAAAGATATTTTAACCAAAAAGGAAAAAAAAAAAAAAGATACCTACTGAATATGAGTAAATAAAGAAAAATATTAGTGAAAATGTTCTAGTCTGATTCCTAGAGGGATTCACCAGGATGCATGGAACAGATAACAAACATTCTATTCAGAATTTCACTTTGCTCCAGCATTTGTTTTTCAATGACTTTGAACTAAAATTATCAATTTCAAGTTAAAACTGAACACAGTTGTACCAAGGCTATTTCCGTATTTTGACTTAGATACCCGTGTCACCTGTGATCAGACAACAACTAAAAAAGTCAGCAAAATTATTTTGTGTAAAAAAACCTAAATTTCCAATAATTAGTAGTACCTTTTAGTGAAGACACTGCCTACAGTGTCTCCGCATGGAATACTGTCAGATCATCTTATTCACCCTATTTAGGAAATCTAAGCACACCACATGAGAATAAAAGCTAATAAAGATCCAAAAAGGCTTGGAAATCACTTTAATAAAATAATTAGCTGCACAAGAAGTTAAACTGTCCATATCTTCTTTCTTCTCTATAAATCTCATTTCTTCTAAGATAAGGAAAACAATGGAAACATCAATGAAATTTAAAAATACCAAATTACCTCTTTAAAAATGAGCAGGTAGACTCAGGAACAGAATATGTTCATGAGGCTAAAGAACATCAGATTTAAAAAGACATAATTCAAAATCTTTGTGGCCAGTAGCAGAATTTACAGCTAAAGATGGTGACTTAACTTGAAGTAAACGTTCCTACATTTTCTTAACAGAAATTAACCTTGACAAAGTTTCAGAGGAACCTTCTGATATGGAAGCCGTCTGAATTCTTTTCATGTCTTCTGAAGCAGCTGGTACTTGTCATTTTGGGAGTCTGAACACCTGACAAATTTTTGGCAGCTCTGAACAAGTCTGGCAATTTCTATTAATTTATATTATGGTCAAAAATATTTCAAGAGCCCACAGCTCAGTTATCACAAGAGGGCACTGCAGGAATGCCTGCTAAAAAGTACCCAACGATTAATCTCTAGCATGTTGGTTGTTGTTTCCTTTTTCATTCTCCTTGCATTAAAATAGAATAAATGCAAAAATGCTAAAAGAATTACCAAGATCTCACAGTTTGTTAATGAAAAATATTCATCTGGTGAAGACATCCAAGAAGTTATACAACATAGTGTCAAAACACTACATTATCAAATTTTAATGTTTACTATTCTTTATGCGGCTCTAAAACATTTCTTCCACCTCTATCTTGCCCTTATCATCTTTTTCATGACCAAGTTTTGTCAGTATATGTTTTATAGTACGATCAACAGCCCATTTGGAGTGCCTCTATAAAAATACACACAGCATAGGGAACAAGCAGGAGGAGCTGAAAGCCACAGTCCAACTAGCAAATCTGTGATCTAATTGCTACTGCTGAAACATGGTGGGATGAATCACTCTACTGGAATGCTTTTCAGCAACAGGAGACTCTTGCTCCAATGATATCCTCCTTGCATAGAGCATTATTTCCTATTTCAGGAAACAAAGAACCCCAACAAGAGGACAAGTGTTACCAGACCAGTTGCTTGCCAACACAGCTGAACTGATTGGAGATATAAGTATGGACTACAGTGATCACACCTTGATGGAATTCACAATGATGAGCAGAACCGATTTTAGAAGAATAAACCTTCAGTTATTTAAGTAATTGGTGGATGGGACTCCCCAGGAAACTGCCCTCAGGAACAAAGGAGATGAACAGAAATGACAGCTCTTTAAACACATTTAGAATGAAAGAAGTCTTGATTCCTACATGTAAAAAATTGGACAGCGATGGCATGAGATGATCATGGCTCAGTAGGGACCTTCTGACCCAATTAAAGTGTAAGAATGAAATGCACAGGCACTGGAATCAGGATCATGTCTCCTGAGAAGAATATAGGGATGTCATCCAGACGTAAAAGAGATCAAATTGGGAAAGCTGAGACACAGCTGGAGCTGACTTTGGCAAGGGATGCAAAGCATGAAAAGAACTTTTACAAGGATGTTGTCCGAAAAAGAAAGATGAAAGAAAATGGGCCCAGCCTTATAGAAGTACTGTCCAGCAACATGGAGAAGGCCTGAGGTACTCAACAATATTTTGCCTCATTTTCCAGTGGCAATTTCTCTTCCCACCTCTCTCAAGTCCCTGAACCTCAGGAACTGGAGAACAAAGCCCCTCCTATCATAAGAGTGGATCAGGTTCAAGGCTACATGAGGAACATTCAAAAGTCTATGGGACAAAATAGGATACATCCCAGTATTCTGAAGGAATTTGTTGATGTAGTTGCCAATTTACCACTCTCCCTGACATTTGAAAAGTCATGGCAAGACAAGTGAAGCCCCCAGTGACTGCAGAAAGGGAAACTATGGAGTAGTTTTTAAAAAGAGTAGAAAGGAAGACCCTGGGAACTACCAAACTGTCAGCTTAATCTATATTCCTGAGAAGATTACGGAGCAGATCCTTCTGCAAGGTGTGTTGAGACTAAGGAACGCAAGGAAATGATCAGAGACAGTCAGTATGAGCAAATCATGCCTGACTAAGCTAGAAACCTTCTGTAAGGGACTAACTGTGTTAGTGGACAAGAGAAAACTATGGATATAATCTACCTGGCCTTTGACAGAATAACCGACACCATTCTTACCTTTAAACTTCAGAAATTTGGGGTTGATGGGTGTGCTGTTAGGCATATAAAGAATTGGTTGGATGACCACAAGTTACAGTTGTTGACTCAGTGTTCAAGTAGTAAGCAGTAAAAGATGTTGTCCCTCTATGATATCAGCATTATTTCATGTCTTAATCAACACCATCAGTGGCATTGAGCATACCCTTAGTAAATTTGCAGATGACACTAAACTGAGTGGTGCAGTTAGTTTGCTAGAGGGAGGGGACATCATCCCATCCAGAGTGACCCTGACAGGCGTGAGGAGTGGTGCGGGTGGCCTTGTAGCTTCCCTGGGCAGGTGCTGTCGGGGTGCCTGCAGCACCAAAAGCGTCTCCACTTCAGGCAGTGTTGACAACTCCCTCAGCCCATCAGACGCCTGTGCCCAGATGGAGTAATGAAAGCCTCACCAGACAGAAGAGAGGGCTCTCTGCGTAGTAAATCCAGCAGGGTTTATTGAGGGAAGGTCCGAGGGTCCAGGTAGGGTGGAGGCAAAAGGGATAAAGTGGAGGCAGGAACAGACAGGAGTACAACCTCCGCTGAAGGGAAAGCAGAGGCGAAAAGCCAAGAGCATGGGAGGGTCCAGGCTATATAACAGGGGGAGGGTAGGAGGGATCCGGGTACAGTTACACACCAATGAGGGAGCAGAGTGGGAGTGGTCCTCCAGAGAGAACCAATGAGGGAGCAAAAGGTACAGTACTTTCTAGAACTGGGGGATGAACAGCAGTTGACTGACAACAGTACATTTGCTTTGGAAAGNTGGGCAGCAGGGCTGGGAGGGGGTTCTGCCCTTCTGCCCTGCCCTGCTGAGACCCCCCCCCCCCCCCCCCCCCCCAGTTCTGGGGTACACAGAAAGACACAGACATGTCAGAATGGGTCCAAAGAGGGACAGAAAATATTATCAGTGGTACACCTCTTCTACACGTCACCTCTCCAGCTGAGGCCAAGCTGAGAGAGTTGGGATTGCTTAGCCTGGAGGAGAGAAGGCTCAAGAGACACCTTATTGTGTCCTTTCAATATAGAAAGAGAGTTTATAAGAAAGATAGAGAGAAACATTTTGCCAAGGCATGTAGTGACAGGACAAGGGACAATGGTTTTAAACTGAGAGTAGATTTAAACTAGACATATGAAATATTTTCTGTGATGAGGATGGCAAGACACTGGAACAGGTAGTCTAGAGAGGCTGTGGATGGCCTGTCATTTGAAATATTTAAGGTAAGACTGGGTGAGGCTTTGAACAATCTGATTTAATGAAAAATGTCCCTGGCCACAGCAGGGAGGCTGGACTACATGAACTTTAAAGCAACCACTCTACTCCACATTGCAGAAACCATGCAACACCATCCAACCCCATGATCTTCAGAAAATAATTCCTAACAAACTTATCTCTCATTTTCTGCTCATGGGGATTCCTGTTACTGAAGACTCCACTTTGCCAGGGAAAACTTTTTGCTTTTCCTTTTGAAGGTGTGCTTTGCAGGAGGTATGGTATTCATATGAATAATTATACCATGTGCATACCTGTATTTTAAATAGCTCTTCTCTTTTATTCCTAAAACAGACTACAGCAGGTGTATGATATGCTTTAGTGCAGAAATAAGGTTATGCTTTGGTTCTAAAGATGGTTGGTGGTTTGATATTTACTAACAGCATAGAGACATCATTTTTTTCCAGCTAAATACACTCAATCTTTCTCAAATCAAACTACAAAATGCATCTTGAAGCTAAATATCTTGAAGCTATATATATATATATATATATATATATATATCTGGTTTTATGTCAATGACAAATGATTTTCTCATGAGATAAAATATTTCGATATCACATCATTCTTAATTTTTCATAAGATCCTAAAAATCTGGCATTTTTTACTTCATTTCACTGCTCCAATTTTTTGTTAAAATAGTACTCTTATTATTGCTAAAACAATAAAATCAAAATAAAAAATTCTGGTCTCATAAATACATTTAAAAAAAAAATTGTCATGTATTTTAATTCCACCAAACTGACAAAGCAAAAAGCAAAAAAATACTGCATCAGAATTATTTTGATTATTTTACTTACTAACATACCCTTACTGAAATAATTTGAAACATCCTGAATCCTGTGAAATAGAGGGTTTTTTTTTTCTTTTATTTTTGTCACCTTCCCTTTGGCATTCCCTATGAACAGGGACTATCTACATGAGTAAGAAAAACTTTTGTTTTCTGTGGGTGAGCTGATGGTTTCTGGCTAATTTATGTTGCACAAGAAATACAGTCTATATCCCTGTGTTCTAGATACCACAATAATTCAGGTGTCTTACCAATATGAGCTAGCTAGAAAAGACAGAATTGCCCTTCTGTGAGTATGAAATAAAATTTAATCTGCCTTCATACTTACAAGTCCTTTTTTTATGTTTTTTCAGTTTGTAACTTCAGGGTGTCTTCAAAGCTCAGGAAAACCAAGGCTTTGTAACTGGTTGACACTATTCTCTTAAAAACTTGATGTAAATCAAGTGTATTTCTTTGATACCAGACTAGGAATTATGTTTCAGGTTAAGCATATCAGTACATTATTTTAAGGTGGCTTTTCTGTTTTTCAAAATAAGTGAAGATGGGTCATAAAATGCAGTTCACTTCTGCTAAGCTTCTTAAATATGGAAAGGTTAAGCTAGATTTAAGAAGCTGCTGGAAATTCACATCATAAAATAATCTCTTGAAGGCAAGGAATCAGCAAGCCTGTGATTTCAAAATAGAATAAAAATCAAATTTCCCAGTAGTACATATTCATGAACTATCTTTTTGTTTCTCTGTCAGCTGCAGCAGATGCGTAATATATATTGTCTATGCACATACTATTTTGCTAGAGCAGTGGTTAAAAAATGACTTTCATTGTACTTAGATTCATCACATTTCAAATGTGCATTTGTCTTCCAACGATGAAGGGACATATTATACACATTTTGATAAAATTGTGGGTTCAGCAAATTTTGTTTCCTCCCCAGGTCCTTTGATGCCTAAAGATCTTCCTGTGACAAATTTTGTGAGCTGCGTTACGATTTTGGAATGTGTGTTCCTCTCAATCCATATGCAATTTTGCAAGTGGGTGCATGCAATAATTAAATAGTTTGCATGACTACTGAGGAAATTTTGATCTCCAGTAGTAGGTAAAACTCTAGTTTGGCAAACATGCTGAGTCATTCACCAAAGTTGACTTGACATGAAAATTGGGCACTATCCTTTCAATTCTTTGTAAATGTTCACGCACAAATGTTTGGTATCCTGAGAGCTGGAATTGATTTCCTCCTTTTCAATCCATTTAAGAGGATTTGCTACCTAAGCACTATCTGAATGGTAGACTGGTGTTGCTGCAGCATTTTCTGCCTGTCTGAATCCTGGTATTCAACTACTGTTCTAGCCACTGAGGTCTTTTCACTGTTGGTTCAGATCTCAGCCTCCTAACAGCACTCTGGCAGACAATTTTTTTTTTTTCTTTTTCACTTGATAAGAATGTTACTTGAAAAAGAACATAATCTTTTCTGAGTTTAGAGCTAGGAAAAAAGCAGCATAATGTCTGATAGACTCCTGTAAAATATTTGATAATCTTGTACATGGAAAGCCAGCTGCTTTTCGCACCATCACAGAAGGAAACATTCTGTAGTTCCTGAAACAAGTAAAATGTGTTTCAAGTGAGAGAATTCAAGTTGAAAATTCCTCCTGAGTACTAATAGAAATTCTCTAATGAAGAAAGATAGTGAAAGCAGACAGCTGAAAAGACTGTGGAAGAAAATTCTGGTCATTGCGTTGCATGCACTCCTGTGGACTATATTAACAAAAAAAAAATAGCAATTAAAAAAAAAATATAGATCATGCAGAAATGGTTAATAATACACAAAAATCAAGGTGGTAATGGATATTAGCTCAGTTGGTCAGAGCATGGTGCTAATAATGCTGTGTTTGCAGGTTTGATGCCTGTACTGGGCCATTCTCTTCAGAGTTGAACTCACTGATCCTTGTGTGGGTCCCTTCCAGCTCAGAATATTCTGTGATTCTGTACATAAAATACATCCCTTAAATAGACTACTGCTTTTCCTTTTAAGTATTTTACTCACTAAACTATAATATTTGAAATGCTACTACACCTCCCAGAAATACAACAGCCTAGTAATCCCAGAAAATGTTAGAACTCAGAGTTGAGTAACAAGTTTAGTTGCACATTGTTTTTATGAATTTTAATGTAGATGCAGAAAAAAATATGCAAAGGATATTAAGCAGAGTTGAATTCCTAACCTCTGGATCCTATGCTGTGGCAATAACGAAGAAGACATATATGACAATAAGCATTAAAATCTTATAGTTGATAGCCTTACAGTGAAAGTATCAGAACATACACATTTATTATTAGAATTGTTCAAATATAATGTAATTACCTTAAAAAATCATTAAAGTTTGGAATAGCCAGGACATATAATATTGCATACTTGAAGAAACTATCAGGCTGTCTTGGCAAGGTTTTCTGCAAGATTAAAGGCAGTAAGAAACTTGCCAATACTGGCACTACACTGCACTAATAAATAACACAGGATATTTATATAAATCAACAGTTGGCACAGATCTTACTTCTCTGCCTACAAAAAAGGCTGACATCTTTCTCCTATGCTGCAAAAAAGAAAAAAGAAAAAAAAAGGCTTTGCTGTATTTTATTGCAACAGGTATTTGAGGTTGGACTAGTGTAGAACTTATAACAGAGACTGTAATGGTTGAGCATTATATTATTGTTACTGCTGGCTTTACAGTTGCTTCTGTCTTTCTCAAACTTTGATCATATGGGATTGATTTTTTGTCAGATGTTTTAGTATAAACTACTATCATTATATGGTGTTTATTTTTAAAAAGTCTGTCCTGACCCTCCAACCCACCACCCCAAATCTTGAAATAATTACTGACAGCCTTGTGTTCTTGTAAGTGAAGCATTAATATTTTGATTTTAAATACCTTGCAGATGTTCAGTAGCAATTGCTTACAGCTCTGTTGCTTAATCCTACAAAGATGTTCTTTGCATTGGCCATTCTCTAAAAATATTCTCCTTGCAATTACTGGTGGTTTTTTTTTTTTTTGTCAAAGCAGTGTTAGCCTGAGGTCCAAAGATGGCCAGTGGTCTGCTCTATTCCCTGTTGTCTTTTTTCCACACTTCTCGTTAAAGCAAGAACCAAGAGCCAGAATAAAAGTTTTGTCTACCAAATACACATCGCATAATGGAGCCTGAGTGCAGGAAGACAGGTTAAAATAGGGAACAGGAACATGGACTTAACAACGGCTTCGAAGGCTGAAGTTGTCTGGGAAAAAAGATTCATTTGACAGAGCTGGTAAGGCAAAAGGACTAGGAATATGTGGTGAGGTGTAGATGGCATGCTTGTACATTGTAAACAGGTAAAGCAAAATAAACCAAAAGGCTTGTACAGTATTGCCAGCAAAATATTCTCAAGTAGGGTGATTTTATTTGACTTTACTGCTTGCCAGTGGACAAAAATTTCTAATCCCTGATTCAGAGAGTAAGAAAAAGAATAAAAAACTATTAAATGGTTAAACCACAGGTCACTGTAACACAGGGACATCCCTTCCCTGGTGTGAGTCACCCATGGACTGCAGTTCTTCACAGCTGGCACAGGTGGGCCACAGCCACAGTCTCTTGCCCATGTCCCTGCTGTAGCCTGTGTACCACCTTATGTCAGCTCATGGCCTTCTCCCACAAAGGGTACCACCACACCCACCTCCTACTTACAACTTGCCACTGGTCACCTGACTGAAAACAGGGGATTGGACACTGAGGTGGGATTAGGATTGGGAAAGTGAGACTGAAGCCAGGGACTGAGTCAGGATACACAATAAGAGGGGAAGTACATCAGAAAAATTTAAGTGTGGCATCAGTGGGGACAAATAAAGTGGCTGGTAAAAAGTCTGCTGTGGACAGGATGAAGGAGGATGATGTGGTAGAGGATTCAAAGACATTAAATTAAAAGTTGTCAGGAAAGAAGGCTCTGTATTTCACCAACACATAGCATGTGTTTCAGCAAACTATTCAGCCATTCAAAATTCTTTTGTGTGTGCTCTGTTCCACCTTTCCCACACTCTGGAATTCTCTGCATCAGTCATGTTTTCCTTGCATATTATGAAGAATATTTTCTTTTTACCAGCCTGACACACAAGTGCAGTGATGCGTCTGCACAAATACAGAAGTATGTACAAAGATGTTTCCCTGATCTTGCAGATGAATGAGGCACATGATCCCTGGAATATCCGTAAAGAAACAGGAGGAACTTCCACATGGTGAATTCCTGTTGTGAGCTGCATACAGAGAATACAGAGAATAATAAGTACTCAGGCTACTGAGAGAGATTCAGGTGCCATGAGGATATTTCAGGACGGATATTTCTTCCTCTGTTGGGTTTCTATTTCCTTTCATCATTTCTCAGTAGCAGCAACAATAGGAAAAAGAAGAAGGAAAAAA
>WEZZ01020459.1:38386-51530 GCA_013400585.1 Chloropsis cyanopogon | reverse complement strand
GTTACTCAAGTACTAAAGATGGGAAAGAAAAGCTGACAGCTGTCACAAAAGTCACAACGGGTGGATAGCACCCAAAAACCTCATTTAATTGTTGAAAGAACACCACTTTTTGCAGAAAGGAAGGCCAGATGTTGGACTACCTTATGGAAAATCTGCCCAGCTCCTCTCCTGCTGCTGCTGTTTGCTTCCATCTTGGCACATTTGCAATATTTCTTTTGCCCTATGGGCTTCCAGAACTCTATTGCCTCAAATAACCTGAACTACCCAACACACTCAGGAAATCCTAGTACATCTCCAATATGAATGAAAATTCTCCAATTCTTGCATGAGAAACCCAAAAGCCATTCAGGTCCCTTTTGCCACTAAAAAAACTCCACTCTCTGAGGAGAGCCTGCATAATCACCTGCCATGAGCTGTTTTGCAGCGTAAAATGTTTTCTTTCTAGGACTTATGCATGGCTGTACCAAGGAGTGAAATATATATAACTGAGCTACCTGGTGGAGGGTATTCCTGCTCATGCAGCTGGGTGGAACCAGGTGGTTTTTAACATCTCTTCCAACTCAAGGCATTCTGTGATTCTGTGATCAGACCATCCCCAAGGCAGGCTCCTGGTCTGCATGCCTGGAGGAGGAACATCTGAACCCTGGAAAGAACTCAGCTCCGATTGAATACCTGGCTGCAAAGCACTCTGACAAATAATAATGTTATAATATTTTTGTGCAACCGAAGAAGTGACATTAGAAGAAAAAGTTAAATGAGCCTCTGTGATTCAGATGAGAGAAGAAATAAAAGTAGATGAAATGATACAAATACAACGCTTTTTCTCTATGTCCTCTGTCTCTAGACAACCTTTTAAACTTCTTTGCCATGTACTGTAGAGAGCTTCTTAAAAGGGATTCAGGACATGGATGCATGTTCCATCTGGGCAGCCAGCACATTCATTCTCTAGCTATCTTATCCCCTTGTCCTCAAACACAAGGCTGAATGGACACAAAATCTGTACTTGCCATTTTCCACTGGCAAGAGATGATGGCTAAAACCTGTACAGTTGGAAAACGAGAGGGGAGGGGGCAGCTGTGGCCCAAAACTGCCCATTTTCTTAGAAGAATTAGATTTTAAGGTGGCAGGACATTGCTTCAAGATCTCTACAACCTGTTGGCTCCTGTTGTACCTCCTAGGAAAGGGGGCAGCCATCTCTGATGGACACTGCAGGGGTGTGGCTTTAGTGACCCGCCCCGGTTAAGATACAGAAAATACATAGCCAGTTCCCCAAATTCAAGACATATTCCAGTAAATTAATTCTCATTCCTCGCACTGCTTTCCTTCTGCTCTGGTTCCTGTCTCACTGGCTGCTCCTCCTTTCAGCAGCTTGATGATATTTCTATATTCTCTTCTATATCATTAGTGCATTTAAAGGTCCAACTGAGATAGCTCTAATTCTGTCCTTCCTGACTGTTCACAACCTCAGATGGGATTTGCCATTTATGGCTGACAGCCTGAAGAAATTACATGTCTTACATCACCTCGAGAAGGCTGCTCCTCTATTTTGGGCTTTGTTTTTTAAATAAATTTCAAAAGCACAGTACAAAGGGCACATGCATACTGAAAGCAGCAGAAGGATGTTTAGAAGTATATTTAAATTAAAAAGGTTATTTCTCCCTCCTGCTGCCTTCTTTTTGAAATGAGTCTCCAACACTAAAAAGAAAGAGGTAAACATATCTGGGAAGAAAAACCCAGGCATAACATCTTTTACTCACATAAAAAATGCTTTAAGTAACTAACTAAAAGGTGGTGTCTGTAAATGTGTGACTGTTGTGGCCCAAACATTTCCTAAACCTAAGCTTTAACTCCTAGAGAGAACTTTGAATAGCCACAGCTCAGGCTCTTGTGTAAGCAAGGTTAAACCAGTGCATTTTCTATTACAACTACTTTTTTGGACTAAGACTTTGGAGGCAAATGCATGAATGACATACACAAAACTACTCTGCAGCTCACGTAATGGCAGGCAATCTTCTTCTTTCCTAGAATCTGTGTTGTCTTATTCCCACAATGGGAACTGGTAACTACTCACAGGCTTAGATTTATTCTATAAAGCAGGGAAGTGCTTTTCTAGGAAAGGCCAGTAATCCCACTGCTGTAATGGAATCACTGAGGTTACTAACCAGGAGTCATCGGTGTTTCTGTTCTGGACCAAGATCTGTGTCTGCAGCACCTGACACGCTTCAATGTTCTGCACTATTCTTCAACAGCACAGCTTTAGAATAATTTAATTTTCCTTGGAGCTGCAGGAATTTCCCAATACCTGTTTTAAAAACACTGCATGTGGTCACAACAATAATGCTGAAAAATAGGATGTAATCTGATGCAATTTGATTTGATGGATGAGGAGAGGCCCACGTAAAGAGTAGAGGACTAACTTCATTTTCAAACCAACATTGTGGCTTCACACAACAGTGTGACAGAGATATCCCTGGAGCTGGGGAAATTCAACCGAAGGCTGTCATCTGCTTCCTCAGAATGCTTTGAGAAAATTACACATAATGGACTTTTGTGCCTTATATTGATGAAGATATTAATGCAATATTTATGATATTTTTTGTTGGGAGGGGAGTGGCAGATTATTAGAAGCAATTTGCTTTAAGCCATAAATGAATTTTAGAGTGCCTTGGGTCGGCCATAAAACTGTTGTTCTTGGTTTATAACATTTTTGGTAGAAACCGTCTAGCTAGCATTGCAGGGAGTGAGTCAGGCACTGCAGTTGCAAAGTTAAAACTGGTCATTAGCTGACTGCGAGGTTTCACTAATGTAACAGATGGAGCCTGGCCTTTGCTGTCTGGAGGGACATATGTACCATTTATTCACACAGTTTACAAAAGCAAGATGTATGCCCTGTTCTCGTGTTATTAAAGTAACTTTTTTACAGTGGAACAATAATCTATCAGCTCAGTCCCTTGAGATGAACACATGGTGGATGGTTTCTGTACCAGCAATTAGGTCATGAGTACAAAACTGTGGGTAATACAATCACACCTTCACTGCAGAAAGTGCCACATGAGCAAGGGAAATCTGCTGTGGCCATCGTGTCCCCTGGAGTGACTGTCGGGTGGAGAGGGTGCTCTGGTGTCACCTGCAGCCATCTATTCTCTCTACAAGCCATTCTGCCCCTTGCTTTCCTGATCACTACTTAATGTCAAATAAATTAAGAATAGTCTAAGAAAAGGACTCAAATTTCAACTGAAGACCCCTTGGGAAGGGGGAGAGAGCAGGTGGAGGAAGTTCTGGGAAGTCTGAGCTCTTTGCAGATGGGTTGCCTACAACACTGCTCATCTCCTCCCATGATGGCTCCCCAGCAGAAACCACACTGCAAATCAAATGCCTGACTACTTGTGAAGTGAATTCCAGTGTTTTGAAGCATAAGGCAGGATTTTTCAAAATATTTCAAAATATTTTCAAAATATTTCTGCTACGTTTCATTTAGCATTCATGGGGAATTTTGCCAGCAGCATTATGACCAGTGAAATACTTGAAAAATTCTACCAAGCGAGGATCAACGGTTTTATCTTGTTCTGTGCAGTTGTTTTGTTTGAGTAGATCTCAGGATGACCTAAATCATCCAACTGATTTAAACAAGTCCCGTCAAAGGGAACTTGGAACTGAACTCCAACCCATAATCTGCATGTAAAACCCACTATTCTTCTCTGCAGTGGACAATATCAGAATACTTCACCTTTCTCCTCACCTTCAATCTTTTAAATCCATCCTCCTACACTTTTATGGGTGTTTAAAGGTCCTACCTCACTCAACTTTCCTCCTGAAATGCCACCAAGTTGTAAGTAATTGCAACCACTGTTTTCCACAAAGATCACTTTCTGATTTTGTTAGAAACCATAAATTATGCAGCAGTGGATTTTAAGTGGAGAGAAGAAAAGGCTAAGTTAATAACAGCAGACATGCTTTACCTTTGGGTCATGTATTCCAGAAAGTTCTTCATAGATCTTCTCTCCCACCATGACAGCAGCTAGGTTGGCTGTGTATGTCGACAGACAAAACAAGCAGAAAATAGCCCAGAGATTCATTAAAAACCTTCCAGTCCAGCACTTTGGGGGTTTGATGGCAGCTGTTCTTCCAAACAGGATTGCGTAGCAGACATTGAGGGCAGACGAGAAGGAGAAAACTTTGTTCCTGTTCCTTCCCTTAGGGGTCATTCCAAAAGGACTTTTCCACTCATACAAGGTGAGGAATATAGCTGTGATGTGAAGAGCAACAAATATCCCCAGCCACATAGTCCAGTGAAGTGGCCACATAAAGGCTCCAATAGGAGCTGCAGTGTCTTTGGTCCTCACCAGAATCCCCAAGCTGGTTGAAAAGAAAGGGCTGGTGAAATCAATCACTTGGCTTCGGGCAGTGTTGATGCTGAATGATGTCACTGCCATGTGAGCTGTGCCAGCAAGAAGGTCGCCCACCAGCCCTGTCCAGTGGCCGTTCTTCCAGGCACCGTATTTTCCATCCCCAACAATGTACAAGTCAAAATCAAAATTCATATCCTCAGCCAGCTTCTCCAGCAGGTCAATGCAGTAGCCATAGCAGCACTTCTTCAGCTCAATGGGAACGGTGTCATTGCCCCCTTGGAGGGTTTCAAACAGGTTGTCCAGCACACCTGAATCATTGGTCAGCGGGTCCAGGCACAGCTGCCCTGCTGGGCAAAGACCTTCATCATCCACATCCCTTGTGAAGACAAAGGGATGCTCAATCAGAGTCACCACCCTCAGGTGCAGCCGGGTGGGGTGCTGCATGTGACTTTTATGTCTCTGTGTCTGTTCTGGCCATATCCCATAGTCCATGATGATCTTCCCTTCTTGCCAGCTCCCCAGGCGCGTCCACATCGGGTTTCCGACAGGGTCGTGTTGCAGATTCCAGATGAAGAAGTTATTTTCTGAGCTGACAATGGATGAGCCCTTCACCTTAATGTGGCCACTGAGACCATCAAAAGTTGTGTTGGCTAAAAACCTGATGGAGAGAGAAAGCAGGGTAAGTAGAAGTGGACAGCTGAACCATGAATTTATGTTGAAGAGACTAGATGGGGATGTTGTTGAACACCTGGACCATTAATAGCACATAGATTCTATGACACAATGAACCAGCCACATAATTTATGACTAAATTACATGGGGATGCTCCCCTACATATCTAATGCAAATGAAAACTCCTTGGGAAAGATGTATTTTTTTACTTACTAGGAAAAATGAGTACAAGAACAGTAATTTTTTCAGTTACCTTTGCCTCACAAACTGATGAAACACAGGTTAGTTCTAAGCTGAACTCACCAGATCTGCTGTCACTTTCCTAGATAAAAATATATATGAAAATGGAAGAGTGGAAATTATGTATGAAATGTCCTTCCAAGAAAAATGCTATAATCTCAGTAAGATCTAGCTTACATAAGAGGGGCTACTGAAGTGCTGTCAACAGCTTTCAAGCACTCTCAAGTGAACCAATCTGGATTCAAAAATGCAAATTTGGCATTGGTAAATCACTGTTAGACACTGAAGAATAAAGTAAGAGAAGAAAGTGAAAGATGGTTGCTCTAGGACAGTCAGTTTTAATTCTTACCAAAAAGACCACCCAAAAAAGCAGCTTTTTAAAAAAATGTGCAAAAGTAATATTCTTAAAAGTGCAGTGCTGCCATTGAAGCAGATCTCATGAAGTGTGCCAGTTTTGCACTGCACATTTTGCATTGAGAATTCCGGGCTTTTACTATTCCAGATCCTGACAATAAAGTTGCATATTTTCTTTGTATTAGAAGGCAGTGTTTGCTAGTAGTTGTCCTCCGTGCCTGTTGAATTCAGCTTCTGGCAAGCCATCACCAAAGAGGCTAAAAACAACATGGATAAAAGAGTTGAGAACTCAGTAGGAATTAAGTGTTTGAAGCAGAAAATCCTTTTCAGTGTGAGCACCATGACCAGCTGAACTGCATGCTGCTAACAGCAGAGCTGCTATGCATTTGGCAGGGGCTACACAAGCCTTAGAACAGTGGTTCCATTAAAAACAACCAAGTTAAATTGCTGCTAATATGGTGCAAGGCAAGTCATGTGCATTTTTTTCAGCAAGAGGCATTCAGAAGACAGACTACTTAGCTGTCGTAGCAGAATATAGCACTTCACATTAGTCCTGAGAATTGGATGAAAGTAAGTGTTGGAAGAAGTATAAAGGCTGTCATTCCAGCCTCAATAAGGAAGACATAAACTTTTAAGTAGAGTTAACTATTTATCAATAGTTACAGAGGATTAAAAAAAACGTTAAATTGATTTGGAAAGGATAAATCAATTGCAAGTGTGTGTACATCCATACTTCTGTCTGGTCTCTACACTTAGTTTTGATGAATTTTGATGATTTTTGATGGGGTTTCAGCAGTTAAAACTCTGCACTGTTTAAGTCTCAAGGTCATATAAATTTTAGCCCTTTTCAAAGGTAAATTTATGAAAGTAAATGCTTTAGTTTTGAGTGTGGTTGTGTCTGTGATAGACTTCTCTAAGGCAGCTTCACAGTTCTTGCTCAGTCTCCTTTGAGTAGGTTGAGTTTGCAGAAAGATGATACAGACTATAGTCTCAAAAGCAGATGATCTGTACATGTATTAGCCTGGGTCTAGAAATCACGCCTAAAAAGGCAGACAGGTGTTTATAAATGCATATAAACTATAAATGCAGTTTTCATTTTTTAAATCCTTTACCATTTAGTCCAGTGTTAAAGGACACCATATCTCCACTACTCAGGGGTATCTGCCACTGTCTGCCCACTCCTTCCCTCCTAATCCATGCCTCCTATCTGATGGTGTAACTTCCCTGTTTGTGTATGTAAACACTATCAAGACAAAGTTTATGGGAGCAGGCAATCTTTAGCACTAAAGGAAGGTTTATGTGCCTATAAACTTGTTTGGGTTTTATCTCTGTCTTACTTTTATCTCCCTCAGTCTCTGTAAAAAATTGGGCAACTTCTTTACAAGCCTTGCTGGGCATCCAGGCCAAAGCCATCCATGTGACAGTAACAGGAAACCATTCCATGTCTGTAGATGGACCTGCATGCACCTTTTTAGGAGTTGTGCACAAAAGACTGCTAGCAGTTCACAAAAAGTGCCAAAAACTGAGGGAGACAAGCCCTCAGGTGGAATAAGCTTGCAAAGTTCTCATTAATTTGGCCCCATGTTGCTAATACAGCACGACCTGGGCATGAGAATGCTGCAAAGCAGGTGCTTTGGGAGCACTGAAGCTATGGAATAATCCATAACTTTAATTTTCTGAAGGTGGAAGGAGACCAGTGGAATTAATGCACAGTGTTCCCTGACTCATACAGTAGAAGTGAGCACACCCAGGAGGGCAGAACGAGCCCTCTGTACCTGTCCTGTGGTTGTGTTAGGAGCGGGTACCTGAGAGAGATTTAGCAGCATTTGAATGTACAACTTCACCACCTCATCGAGTTAGTGGCTTACCTTTGCAGCTGATTTGCATGTTCTGTATTTTTTTGTAGTGACAGAACATGAATCAAAATAAATTATGGGAACCATGCTGGAGAAGCATTTTAACAACACTTTGTTTTATACGCAAGCAGCTGCGGCTGCTGAGCATTTGCATGCACTGTGAGCAGCACCAGTGAAACTCATGCCAGCAACTTCAAGTGAAAACTCCTTTACTCGACAACTTCAGGAAACAGATAAGAGGCTTTGACTACACTTCTTAAGCTAGAAATCTCCAATGTGAGTCTTTGTGAATTGCAGGTGCTGGGTACTGCTCAGACACACCGGCAGTACCTGAGCAGTGCTGTTTCAGAAGGGCTACTGACAGATCTGTATGGAAAGACAGCCTGCACAAATTTCAGAAGGTGAAGGGCCAGATCCTCAAGTCTGACAGCTGAATGAACTTTCTTGATGCTGTGTCAATGCATGGGAGCTAATAGTCACACAGACAGTCTATGATAAGTGCATCAAAGCTTTATCAGAGTCACTTCAGTTTGTACAATGAGTCCAAAGTCTGTCATTTGCTCATTTCAGCTTTGTTTCTCATGTGCTTTTTCACAAGAACTGTTCCTTACACCTTTAGCAGTACTATCACTCTCCAGTGGCAGTATCTTTGTAGTACATTTAAGAATGACTTAATGNTCAATGCATGGGAGCTAATAGTCACACAGACAGTCTATGATAAGTGCATCAAAGCTTTATCAGAGTCACTTCAGTTTGTACAATGAGTCCAAAGTCTGTCATTTGCTCATTTCAGCTTTGTTTCTCATGTGCTTTTTCACAAGAACTGTTCCTTACACCTTTAGCAGTACTATCACTCTCCAGTGGCAGTATCTTTGTAGTACATTTAAGAATGACTTAATGAAATTATTTTCTCTCAAGCTTGATGGGTGGGTCATTCCACCTCTCTTTTTGGGAAGCTTACTGGAGGCAAGAGCTAGAATTGGCAGGGAAAAAGAGAAGGTTCTGAAGAGAACTTGCAGTAGCCTTGCAGTACCTAAAGGGACTATAACAGAACTGGAGAGACTTCTTACTCATAAGACAAGAGAGAATGGCTTCAAACTGCCAGAGGGCAGGGTTAGATGGGATATTGGAAATAAGTTCTTCCCGGTGAGGGTGGGGAAGCCCTGGCACTGGTTGCCCAGAGAAGCTCGGGCTGCCCCATCCCTGAAAGTGCTCAAGACCAGGCTGGACAGGGCTGGGAGCAACCTGGGATAATGGAAGGTGTCCCTTCCCATAGGAGGGGGTGGAATGAGGTGATGTTTAATGTCCCTTCCAACACAAACCATTCTGTGATTTTATGGATCTATGAAATAGCAGGTTGATGAAATTACCCAAGAAGCTGAGTTAAAGCTGTAAGACTAATTAAAGCTATAAGACAAGATGAGGCTTTGAAATTTTAATGCCTTGTTCCATCAGCAAGGATGTTCCCATGAGCAGGCAAGAATAGATGAGGGAATCGATCTCATTGTAAGTGGAATGATGGACAGTGACTTACAACAGTAAAATCGTCAGGGTGCTGTACATCTATACCCATATCCACACAGATACAAGCACGCTTTGCCACGCACTAGCTCATTATTCTGCTCCTGGGTGCACTTAAATGTCTGCACAGCCAAGGTGTGAGATCAGTGCTGGCAGAAGCAGCTCTGGCTGTGCCAGAGAGTGGGGCTGCTGTTCATCCACCCTTTGCAGAGAGGCGAGGTGGAGGTCTGTGCACTGCTTCTTCTCCACCATCCCCTTCTCCATCCCCACGCACGGCAGCTCCAAGGCTTCACACCAAGACACATCAGTTCATTCAAACAGAAAAATGCACTCATTAGTAAAAAGCAGGTAAACACCAGACAAAATCTTCATCTTTGGAGGCTAAAAAAGCCTAAAAGCCCTGGTGAGATGGGCAGGTTGGTCACAGCAAAGCCACTCATCAGTGTGTCACACCTGAGAAATTAATGGCTCCACTCAGAGTTAATAGTTATGCTGCTGACGCAAACACATCAGTTCTGGCCGTCAGGTACCTGTCTCACTCATACACTGCAAAAACAGCCGCACTGATTTAGGACAAGGGTTTCTCTAACCTGTTATTTTCTCTTTAATAGGGTTCACAAGCAAATGTATAGGGAGAAAAAAAGACAAAGCACACAATTCTTTCTTTCACTTCCACAATACCTTTACCGATATGAAGGGAAAAGAAATTTCACAGACGTGAAATTGCATATTGTCTCTCAAAATATAACAAAAGCTAATGGTTCTCTGTAGAGAGCATCATGATGAACTATTCTTCATGAATACATTTAAGTGTTTTACTTTTGTTTTCCTTTTTTTATCCCTTCTTCAAACCTCAAAAAGCCTATTCATAAAACTGCTGTCCTCTTGTTGCTCCAAGAAGCATCCTGCTGACTTCTACTTTTCAGCTATGATCTAGTTAAAATATCCAGAATAATGATCCAAAATAAACATCACAAGTCACTGGGGTATTGCAAGTCGATCCAGTGTTTATTTCCCAAACCCTCTTTCACTCTTTGGAAACAGGAGTTTTTGATTCCAAATGGATGAGTGAACTAAAGAAATGTTGGGGTCTCAAATGGTTGTGTTTTGAGCAGTGCTGTCAATACATTATTGTGCAGACATATCCAAGAAAAAATTATGTTTTTCAAAAAAAGTTACACACAAAAAGCCTCAAGAACTTTTATCCTAACTCTGTCCAACAAAATCTTTAAGTTGAAAACCAGATGCAATGGGAGGAAAACATGCAACAGGTACTGGATGTAGATTACGTGATGAATTCGTGTAGTTCGCCAAGATATTTTTGCTTTTATACAGTGACATGCAGCAGAGACAGCACTTTATACTTTTGAGTGCTCTCACCAGAAGAAACCCTCTGAGGAGATAAAAGGTGCATCTTTTTCCTTTCTTTTCCATCGAAGCATACTATCAAGGGCTACTACAAATCTTTATATTGTCTGAGGGCTTAGACAGTGCATTTACTCTGTGTTTTGTACACTCAAAATCTCAGAGAATTTGACAGTAGCCCACCTTACATGAATAAATATAAACACAACTTTCAGAGCACAGTCTGTAACCTCGCCTGTGTTTATTATGTGATCTCTACTTCTGTGGAACAGTGTCTTCTTCTACCAGAATCTTGAAGTTCTGGCTTCTCTCCCACTGTGGCAAAGTTTAAATTTCATTATCTGCCCAGAAGTAAAGAAGCAGGAGAAAATACTGAAACAAATGTGTTTGTGAGGGACGGTTAGCACCATGATAGCTAACCCACAGAGAATGGTGAGAGGGAGAAGAAAATTATTTTTCTTGCAATACAGCAAATATTACCTAAGGGGGGAAAAACGGTAAAACTTACTTTGACAAATACTGGCCTGAAGTGATATTCCTTTCATTTGTGTCCATGCAGTTCATTGTACTTGGAATGAGAGCCAGTTCAGGTTGGATCATGGTGGCTGCTGCCACAGCCCTGGCTACCAGCTCCATGGCATCCTGCACGTAATGCTCGAAGACCGACTGAGTTGTCTTGCCGTGAGCAATGAGACCGAGGGGCAAACCTTCTGTCCTCAGCTCTTCCACATTCTGTGAATCCCCAATAATCCAGTGCAGCTCTGGAGGCATCACACCAAACTGCGTGGTTATCTCAAAAATCCTCCGCGTTTTCTCCATGTCACACCCAAACATCACCATGGTTGACGTTGTGTCTTTGATGCTTTCCAGGTAAGACTGCAAGTAGTTCAGAAGGTCACTAGTTGAAGTGAGGTTTGCTGTGATGTTTATAATGGACCCCAGGTGGAACTTGGAGCTCTGTTGTGTGAGGAAGAGAAAATCTGTGATGTTCCACTCCTCCTGGCATAGCATCAGGCTGAAATTGTACCAGTTGTTCATCGTGAGGATCGAGAAAGTGACGTCAGCATCAGAACTCAATGAGTTTTCTAAACTCATCTGCAGGTGAAGGGGGTTCTATGGTTAAAAAAATGAAAGACAATGATCAGAAATATACTGGACTCAAGCTAATGAGTCTGATTAATTTTGATACATTCCTTTAGTTCAAAGTAACCACCTGCCAATCAACATAACTGTGTGAGCAAAATTTACACCCACCCAGCTTAAATGGACTGTGATTCATGGGCTTCCTCTGCTAGTTTGACTCAACTGCAGCAGTCATTAATGACCCTGTTTCTGAGAATGTGCTTTTCTTTCTACTCACTTTTCCTTTTGGATTTCAAAGCATTCTCAAGCAAAAACTTCCCTGCACCCTTAGCAGGGATATGAGAAGGTATTTCCTTACTGCTCGAGTTCAGCCCATTTACAGACCCATTTACAAATGGATGCTGAAAAGTTCATTGGTAAACAATAAGAAAAAAATAAAGAAAACCCCTCAGTTCTTTTTCTTAGAGCTCTTTTTTTTTGTTTGTATGTAGTTGCGGGATTTTTTACAGACATATGAGTAACCTAATAAAATAGATCACAGTCTACCATCAGGTACCTAATGGACTGCCAACAAAACAGGACAAGTTACTCAAGGCACAAAAGGCTAAGATACGCAGACTGTGATTTCTGAGCTGGAAAATATTTGATAAATAAACATTGCATACTAATTTTTTCCATGTCATTGATGCTATTACAGAATTTAACCCACTATGTTTCTCAACACCATTGCCCTTGGCTTTTTCTTTTCCAGAAAAGGAGGGAGTATATGAGGCTAACTTCTCTGTTCTCTTAAGGTGAGTAGTTCTTACTATTTGATCATTCTTTTCCCTTACTCTCATTCCTCTCCTTTCCCTGGCCTAAAAATAAATTCTTAACTACAGTTTTAATAAGAAAGGAAAAAATTAAAACAATCTAAGCAATTTCTGGCATTTGCTATGAAATAATTCTCTGCCCTACAAAAATGTTTCTACCAGGCTTTCAGCTAGCATATTATACCTTACTCCAACTTTTTGCTTTTAGTTGAGAACTTTGCAGACTTCTTGTAGCTTTCCTAAAGAAGTTGTGACACTTTACACTGGCATTCAATTCCAGCCATGAGACTGTCCAAAAAATGTCCTGTCTGTTCCAGTGCATCTTTTGGTCTGTGAGATCTTCATATGCCAGCATTTGTCTGTATTCATGTTCACTCAAATTGTATATTACCCTACACAGGTACCTGAATTTTATCTTTTTACCCATTATGTTACTCAACACATTAGGTCTCTTCATCCTTCTCTTACATCCTCAGTAGTTAATGTGTATTATGTGATGGACCAAACATTTTCAAAGTCAATAAAAAAATGTCATTTTGGTTTTAAAAGTACTTTACTGATAATAACAGGCTCCAGTTTGTATGGATCTTAGAAATGTCATTCTGAATTCAGAATAATACGATACTGAGTCAATTCATACTAGTTTTATTAAATAAAACCCTGTGCTCTCCAACACAGATGTAATGGGTGAAATGACAAAAAAAAAACCCCAAACTCTGAAGAGCTATGTACTGGTTATAAGTAGCAAGCCCTCATTGTGTTAATTTGCAGTTGCATGAACTCATCATCTGTTTTCCAGATAGTTTAAATTCAGAACTTGATAAAAAGAATGCTGTAATTGAAGATGTTTTTGTTATCTCTTGGGTTTGGTACCTGTGGCCCTTTTTTTTTT
>WEZZ01020459.1:15477-38366 GCA_013400585.1 Chloropsis cyanopogon | reverse complement strand
TTTTTTTTTTTTTTTTACCAAGACACAAGAAAAAGCTAATTAAACAGATCACTGTCCACAATCGATGCACATCATGTACTGCCAGCAAGACAAAAAAGGGATGGCTCTTTGATAAAGGACAAGTTACTCAGTGCACAAGGAGCTAACCTGTGCAGAATTTCTGAGTTCTGAGCTGGAAAACACTGCCTACTAATTAAAACACATGATAAGTTCAGGACGGAAATAAAGCACTGTGCCTAGTGGGTTTGGGAAGCTGGTTTGAATAAACTAGTCCCTGCAAACTGAATCAGAATAATTTTTTTTTCTGAGGTTATGAGATAATCAGGTAAATTTACTCTAGTTTGTCTCTCACTGCAAATAGATGGGAGTAGAAAGGATTTGCCTTGTCCTCTTTGTCCAAGATTAAGTAGAAATATGTTTTATACAATGATTCACCTCCCATCTGCAAAACTCTGCAAGCTTTAGTTAATGCAGGTGTTAATGTCAGTGAGAAGAAATGTTTTTCAGTTTACACAGAACGTACTCTGTGCACATACAAAGGACAGCACACAATCTGACCATACCTGTGCAGGGAGCAGCAAACACCTTCAGTATTTCAGAAGGATAACATCCCAAGCACAGTACTATGGCTATTATGGGATGGGCTCAGAGATCACCAAAGAAATCTGCTGGATGCAGGAAAACAACCAGAGAGTGACAACAAATGTTTGCAGTAACAGTTGTCCATACTGCTACATCAACAGCCCAGGAAACAAAAAACAAACTGGAGCTTTTGTACACCTTACCTTGTCCTGGGTCTGGTTTTGGCACATGACAATAAGGCACATACCCTACACTTTAGGGTCCCAGCACACTGGGGAGAAGCAATATCCAGGAATATCCCAGTAGGGATAAGATTGTGTGAGCACTAGCTCTCCACCTCACCCAGCAGGTTTAGCTCTTTGAAGATCTCTATGTCCTCATCCCAAACCCAGTGCATATGTGCAGTTTCACAAATGCAAGACTGCTTCTGCTCCTCTACAGAACCATTCTTCCTGTATTAGAACACTCTGAACTGATGAATACCCACACCCGAGGATCACTGGTCATTAGCCCGGGCCCCCCAAGCACACATAGATAAGGTGGAACCCTGCCTCAGGGCCAGAAAAATGGATGCAATTTTACTCAGCAATGCAGGTGAAGGCAGTTTCCACCTGACTGGGAGTTCTCAGGTGGAGGGCTGGGCTCTCCTGCAGAACCACACCCACAGTATTAGTCCTGAGGAGCTCCAGCATTGTGATCCCTGTCCTATGTGTAGCACCTGGATGTGTCAGCATGATTCAACAGCCTATTCCTACACTGAGACACTCCCTTCTCCCTGAACAGAGCAGTTATTTGGGATAACCTGGCTTGGAGTGGCCTGCATGTAGAAGTGCTCCTCAGAGTGAGACCATCTGTGCTTCAGCCATCACCTTCAGGAGCCCACAGAAGCACTGACACAAGCACTTATCATCACTGTGATTTATTAGCTGCTAAATTCCCTGCTAAGATGCTTGAAAGATAAATGTTCAGCCCCGGAAAAGCAGCAGAGTCTCTTTCCTCTATTAGGAGTATTGGACTGCAAACCTGTCTTCAGAATTTCTCTGATACAACAGCGAACATAAAATTTAGTCACCATTACTAGTTAGCCATTACTTCTGCTTAAGTTTCAGCTAATTGTCTCGGCACACCATGAGAACACCTCTGTAGGTATGGGGGAGGAAGAGCCATCAATGTTTCCTTTGTACTGGGACTGAGGGAAGGGAATGCTTCCTTGGAAATGTTCGGATTTAATGCCTTCCTATTTATACTTTGAAAGGTTTATTTGCCATTTGTATGTAGGTTGCAATGAAGAAAAATACACAGAAGCCACATTTCAGTAGAGAGCTTTGATATTAGTGTTCTTAATGCTTTTAAATAGCTTTTGTTGATTTGTCGCTTTTTAAAGTCAACAATGACTGCTTTTTAATGATGAACTTCTACAAATTATTTATTAAATCATTCAGTAGTAATTGTTGAGACAGCGTAATTTCATAGAGAAGATTTCTGACAACTGAAATGATAATTTAGATGTGTACAACTTTGTAGTAATAACGGAACAGAGACTTACGAGATTTCATCTGTGTATTGAACTCTGTTCCATCCTTATTAAACTTCTCAGGCAAACTCCTTCTTTACCTCCCTTTAAAATTGGCAGAATTTGACTATTTCAGTTAAAATGACAATTAAAGCTCACGTGGAAATTCAGTTGAAATGTCTTTAAGCTGCCATTGAAGATTGGTGATCTGCACCAGTTTTTCTTCAAACTACACAAACATACAATTTAACCTTATTTGAATAATGCTAATTGCTATCTGGTTCTAGTAATGTGTTTACACAGTGTCATGAACAGAAACATCTTCTATGTCCAAGAATGCTTAATTTTTTATTGGATATCACTAGCTCCTGTTTTATAAACCAGCCATGACCACCTGACTTCACTGTTTACTTGGTTAAGAACAGGCCTTGAATCCTTAATTTCTGACTAATTGCCTTTGGATCAGATGCTGACAGTCTTTCCACTGACTTTCAGCAGGCTCTGGACCAAGCCATTCATGGAATATTAAGCTGTACACAGTCTGATGTGTCTCTTCCCCTGCCCATCAGCAGAGACTGTAACTACTGATTTGCTTTTCGTATCCCAACCAGAGCAGTTTTTACAGGTTTTTCCCATTGCCTGAGACACCTGAGAGAGCAGGGTAATTTAACAGCTGAAACACGGTTTGCATTTCATTAACGCAGCATTTTCCAGGCCTCCATTTCATCAGTCTGCAGACCCATCCTTGTAAATCTTGCCAGCACAAGCGCCTGGAGCTGGGCTGACTTGCACCCTGAAGGATCTGGTCATTTATCTCTTCAACCGAATTTGTAATGCTAATTAGGCGCAGTCACGGTGACATTTTATTTGACATTATAATAGCTTCATTAGCAGAGTTAAAAGCATAGATGTGAAGATTATTTTGCTAACTGTCTAAAAGTAAACAACACACAGAAAATATTATTCCCCTTTGACTCTTGGGGGCAAAGGCAGTGCTTACATATGTATATAAGTATATACATTTTTGATAAGAAGCACAAAAGAGAAAATTGGCTATGTAATTACATCAGAGAAAGTTCCGCTAAAGGAAAAAAACCCTCCTGGCTTGCAGTGCCACTGTGGGGACTCACAGCTCTAAAACAGAGCTCAACAGCAACTGTGAGCAAGCTGATGCTACAGATTCAAAAACTGGGAGGACTGTTTTTTCCATGGTTGAAATTAGAAAATCTAGGCCTAAAGCTCAGCTCCTTAAAATCTATGGGCACTTCCTCATTTCATGCTATGAGAAAAGGTGCTATGAAATGCTATTTTATTTTTTTAGTGTGTGCTGTCTCTGCTGAAATAGCAATACTTCAGGAACAAGTTTGTGCTGGCAGGGACAGACTGCAGGAAGTCCTGCCCCCATTCCTGATCAGCTGCCGAGGTGCCCCCTCGGCACCACATCCCAGTCCCTGCCCAGCCCAGAGGGGAGGTGAGCTCCAGTTGCAGCAAAAAAACTGCTCTGCCCTCAGCACTTTGCTGCTTCTGCTATGCAGACTTCTGGTTCTCTGGGAAAGAAAATCCCAGACGTTCTTTGGACCAAAAACCAGTAAGATGATGTCAGAAATTCCTTTTTGCCCTCTCTTGTCCAACTGTCTCCTTATACACCCTTGTTTGACCAAAACCATAATTTCTAATTGGGTTGGTCCCCACACTAAAGACTATTGATTTGCAGAGGGTTTAAACGCTCAGAAAGAAAATCTTAGACTAGCCAGAGCTATCCTGATTCCTGCAGCAAAAGAAGCCTGGCATCCATCCAGGCAATGCTTACATGCAAATCCTAAAAATGCACTGACTGCTGATTTTAAAAATCACTATACCACAGGAGTTAGCTTAATTTAAATTTTTACTTAGTTTGTCTTGAAAATTATTTCTTTTATTAGACCAGACAGACATGACTTGAGGTCGCTTTCTCTAATGCTACACAAAAATACTCCAAACTAATCTGAATATGTACAGCTCTCTACAAGGTCAAAGAGGCAATGTAAAATATGAACTTTCAGCTGCTCTTAGAAAGTAGGGTCCATTATTTATCTGAATAGCCACTTATAAATTATCCTAAGTAATATTACTTCAAGAACTACAAGGTGTTCTTTGCTCCAGCAAGGAAAAAAAAATTCCAACATTCAAAGTTCAATGAAGAACATTTCATAAAGATCCAAGAGAGAAAATAGTTTTCCCTTCCCTAAAATTTGCCTTTACAGTTTAAAAAAGGGCACATGTTCACTTGTGCAGAAAGACATGGGGAAGCTGTGCTAATTCTCCATGACATTTCTTTAAAATGGCAGTACAGTTCAGATGGGAGGGGGCCCACATCTGTGGTGCTCACTGCCTGGTGCCACAGAATTGTTATCAGTGTCCAAAAAGCCCTTGCAATCATTTGAGCAAAAGCTGCCAGGAGCTGCTGTGTGTGGAGGTCAGAATGGACAACTGAAGTGGGTGAGGACTTGCCAGAAGGAGCTGCCCCATTACAAGTCTTCTCACACCTGTAAAGAATACAAACCACAGTGGCTGTTCCACTGAGAGCATCTTTTGGGGTTTCTTCTGATTGCCACTATGGGTCTGGATAGCTGGAAAATGGTGTTTAGCAGAATTTAATCCTACCCTTAAGAAGAAACAGCATTCTACTGAATCAAAGGCATTCAGTAGACTGTTTAGGGATGTCTGAGTGCTATTCTGAAGAGAAGCACCCACAAGCACTGGTGCTTGGCCCACCTTGACTATCAGTCCAAAGGAATCCATTTCAAAAGAGTTCTGAAGCAGGCAGTCTTGAGTTTTCCCATGTGTTATTCAGGCAATGCACAGGGGAGGGGCTTTTCCCCCACAAGTTCTGGTTCAAGCAGTTCAACTTTTGACAGCAGCAGAGCCAAACAGCAGCAGCACGTTGAAGCAGATACTACAAGTACTTTGGGCTTGCTGAAATTTGTCTCCTTGCTCCTCACATTTGAGGTGTGATAGAGAAGACTATTGTTGTAAAGAAATTTTGGTAACACAGCAGTGCTGCCGGTTTAACTTGAAGAAAACTATCTAAGCAGATACAAGGGCACTCTGTGTGTGTCACACAGAGTGGAAGAACACATTAGCCTTTTAGAGTGACTACCAGCAACCCCAGATCAAACATATAGGTGTCACCAGGCTGCAGGAATAAAATGTGAGTTGGATTATGGAGAAGTAAGCATTTGAAGGCTGACAAAAAAAAAAAAACCAAACCCAAATGGGGTTATATTGAAGACCCCAGAAGTGGCATCACAAGGTAACAGCGAAAAACACCACTGCCAGCACAGAACGACACCTGGAGGTACCAGGGCTAAAAATCACCACTCACCAGTGGTCAGCTACTGGTCACTAGGAGATTACAACCTTGAGAACTGAGTAAAACAGGATTTACACAGAAAAAAGGACAACTACCCAATATATAAAATGTACCACATACCACAAATGTGGACAAAAGATAGAACTGTGAACAAATGAGGAATGAGCAAGTAAATACAGTAGGCATGCAGGCAGCATTACTGAGCATATAGCAGAGACCAAAAGTGGGAGAAACTCCCAAAATCAACATAATGCTCCTGCCTTGAGAAATCCTGGAACACAGATTATTTGCTAGTCCCAAGCCCCAGCCCACAGAAACACATAGACACATGTGACCTGTGTCACTAAAGATCTGTGACCCCAGAGGATGATCCCAGAGATACAGGGACCCTGACTACCACATTTTGAATGGCGTTGTTACTGAGAATGAGCTGTGGCACTTGCATTACTCCCCTGCATCATTGGGACCAACAATACCACTTTGCTAACAGTGCTAAGACCTCGATTAGGCTAACAGTGAATTCCTGGCTTTGCATGTAGAAAGGGTTTCTAAAGCTGACATTAACTGAGTGCAATATTTGCTCCCATGCCTTGCTCTTGAGGACCCCTGCTAACACAGCACAAGAGCTGACAGGGAATTTGGCAACCAGGGCTGTAATTATGATGCACATTGCCAAGCATTGCTCCACACTGGGTTCCTTGGCACGTCACCCCTGCCAGGCTCCTCAGCATAAAGGGCTCTTGAAACAGCACTCCCATCTTTGCCCTGTTTCAGCAGCTTCCACTTTCCCATCAGTAAGATGGACATGCTGCAGCATATTGCTGGAAAATGCTGCTTTTTCAGAGGCACAACAGGCTGTGAGTACTCTTTCTGTATGACTTAATATTTTTGGCATAAGCAAAACAGTGACAGAACAAGAAGAAATTAATTCTGGAAGGAAATGCAGAATAAAAGGAGAGAGGGTATGGAGAAGACTGATTCATGCTGCGCTGGTAAAAGGAGTCTGGTCCCATTTTACAAAAGCAGCTATTGCCCTTTCTGAGATGTACCTGGTGTATGCACACCATTTAATCCAGTTAGATTATATTCACCAATAACACCCGCAGCAAGGAATAACATCTGATGGAGCATCATTTTCACTCACCACTGCAATCACAGCATGGCTTGAAAGTGTTTTCAACCCTTCCTGAGCATTTGCATTCCCCATACCCTCAGCAGCTGTGTCTCTGAGAAGTTTCCTCCTTCTTCTCTACACTTTCCTCTTTCTGCCTGTTGAAGAAATACCCATGCAGTGATCCACGGGGCACCCCTGGAATGATGGCTGTATATGGCAATAACAGCAGGGGAAATTAATGCTGACCCATGTCCCATTCCTCAGAAAGCCAGCACCAGCTCATCATCGCATCCTCTTCTGCTGGGCCTGGCTCCAGGCATGTTTCACAGGATTAATTTTAGCTACAAGGGCATTTTGTTCTATATTGATTTTTTTGTATGAAAGAAAGCTGAGAATTAAGCTTGCAAAGCCTGATCTCTTAACTCTATTAAATGAGGCCAGGGTAGATTAAGTTAGTAGTTCATCTTTCTGAGGCTAGGCATTAAAAACATAACTCTAAGGTGAATTCTTGAGTGTACGTGGCTTGGCTTAAAACTAGGATCAGAATTTAAACAGCTTCACTTGAGGTTTCTTATTTAATACACCAAGGATTTAATTAGAAAGATGGGAAATTAGAAAAAAAGAGTTTAAATTGGCTCTCAGGGCTCAGGATGAGCAGGGAAAAAAGAAATCAAACATGTCTTTTCAAAACAAATACAGTCTGTATGTGATGGGATGCAGGCAGCTGACAAAGGGGATGGGCCACTGGAATGTGCTGTCCTAAGTGGACTTGAAATGCCTCTTGCTCCTCACCTGAAGCCCACAGTGCTGGCCAGGGTCAGAGGGTCTCATCCTGCATGGGCATCCTCAGCTGGCTGGGTACCTTTCACTAATCAGGCAGTGATGCTCCCTTCCTCAGCAGGGAACAAACCCAAATGAACTGGGAGCTCTTATGTTTGTAAGGTCCTCAGCGCACAATTATTACCTTTCAACGCAAGACAGGAATCTGAACTTTTGAAAATACACCAAAGCCTCGTGGCTTCTACCCACTGCAAATGCTTTAACCACTGCTCCCTACTCTTAATTCCCTATACTGACTTAAAACATTGTCATTACAAACAAACAAAAACTTGGAAGACAAGCCAGAGTGTAGAAGCTTCGTGGCTTTGTTTTGAAATTCCTTTTACTGAGCATGCAAACCACAGAATCAGGAAAGATCCTGTAATCAAGTGGTGCCCACCCCCGCCCCCAAGGGCATTTGAGTTTCCAGTGAAGCGTTATAGCAACGACCCACTAAAGTGAGTGACTGCACAGAGCCTGTTACCAGGCACACAGGAGAGGAGGAGGAGGAGGAGGAGGAGGAAGAAGAGGCACCGTCTGGCTGTTGAATATAGAAGCTGAGCAATCCAGTTGGATATCCTTGCCTCATCTCAGTGAGCAAACCCCGCTGTAAAGTGGGGATAACTCCTCCAGAGTGCCCCAGGGGCACACATCACCACCCATCGTAAGCCTTACAGCAAGATAAATACTTCACAGCCTTTTACCCAGGCACGGATCAGAGGGGAAAAGGGGAGAAAAAAGGGATTAAGCCATCAAGCCTTTGCCAGAAGTAGAATCTAAGGCCAAATCTTCACTTCGTTGCTGTGCTAGACACAACTGCCTCAATATATAAAAACTATGGGAAGTAATAGCCATTTGTTTTATGTGTTAAATAATTTGGGTATTTGCACCATTACACTGCTTCCGTGCACTGGTGTGTCCTTCTAAAATCACACTGAAAATCCCCTCATCAGGACCTCATGTCTACAGGCATTTTGGTACTGTGTTTTCCTCATTACTTTAAAGGGGATAAGCAAGTTACTAATGGTCCACAGTATTCCAAGAGAGTCGTGGATACAGCCATGAAACAAGACCTTGTTGTAGTAGCTACCTTAGAGGGCAGAAAGTGGTTTACAGCCAGTATTATGGGAAGGTTTGGGAGAATGTGTCAATAATCATCAGCCATCCCAGCCTCACTCTTGGATTTATAATGTGCAAGATCATCAAGGAGCACTTACAGCTCCTACTTGTGACTCAGTCTTCTGGGCTCATCTAAATGCCTGACAGAAAATACACACCTTCACTCCCTACTCCACACAAATACTTGCAGGACTACTGCTACCACTTTAGTTCAACTCTGCACCTACCGTAGTCATTTGGACCAAGAATGAAGTGACTGCACAAAATTTGTACGTAACAACGAAATATGAATCATACATATTAATCCCTGCTTTGAATCATGTTTACATTCAGTGGAGCAGTGGTAACTGAGGCTTTAAGCAATGTGTTCATCCATAAATAACTCAGCATTCTGCTCTTACAGGCTAGACCTTTAATGGTAGGGAAGTTCAATACACTCGTAGGAAAAAGATAGTCAGAAGAAGGTGGGCATATCGTTGAAATGCAATTAAATACCAATTTAACTTCTTTGTAAACAAAGTTCTTCATCCTACCTATTTATGTAAAAACTTATGTGTACTGATACCTTACATTACTTGAGGGGAAAGGGAAAAAAAACTGTTGTGGCAGGTTAACAGTGGTTGGCCTTGTTTATGAGAAAATAATGAACAACTTAATAGCCTGTATGATAGTGGTGGGAAGAATGCTTTGCAGCATGGAAAATATGAAAAAGGCCTACAAAATCTAGTTTTGATACTGGTTATATCTTCTCTGTTGTAACTCCTTAAAATTTCCACTTCCTCCATATCCTATTATGAAATAATATCTTATAATCTCCCTTAAAAATTAATGTACTTCCTCCTTGGAATTATGTAGTGTTTGAAAAACTCTGTGGCAGCTGAAAAGCCACAACACTCATTGCAGAGCACCAATTACCCAAGCACATTGGGCATTTAGTTAATTTATTAAGAGATTAAGCATCTGCTCGGGCTGCACATTTCTGTGAGTCAAAAGGCTCCCAAACATTCTGAACCAAATGAATCAATAAACTCTTGTCTGTGCTTGAGATTCCTACAGACATACAAAATCTTTCTTCCTCATGGCTCAGCTCTCCCCACCCTGATCCATGGGGTGATGCCTACGGATGCTATGCTCTCTACAGGTCAGCTTTTTGACCCTGAAGACAGCTAATGAACTATTCCAGCTGACAAAGAGACTCTCAGCTCTCAGAAATTAATTTTAAGAGTGTTTTGATGCACTTGGGCGGCCAATGGTTGGGTCTGTGGGTCTTCTGGGTGCAGCTGGGGCAAACAGCATTTTTATTTGTGTTGCTGAGAATCTGAGAGCATCAGATGTAATAACGGACCTGCCTGTCCTCCTCTGCACTTGAAAACTTGTAAGTTAACTTGCAAGTGACTTAGAAATTATAAAAACACAGGAACTGTGACTCCTCTTAAACAGCTCCTCAGTCATCAGAGCCACCATCCCTCCAACAGCTTTGCCAGTCCAGTGTTACCAAGATTAATTAACACAGTCAAGTCTAACACTACCAGTTCTACAGGCTAGAAGAAATAATGACATTCATGAATTTAGCAAACGAGACAGAAGTTATGAATTTAATGATCTGGGAGCCAGTCTTGAGTTATGCAAAACACACTGAGTTAGGTATTCACAAAATTGCTCCAGCGTAATTGTCGGCACGTGGATTGTTTGCAAACAGCTTGCACAAACTACTTAGTGTTAATCATTTGTTCCGTGACATAGTTAGTCATGCACTATTTCTGCTCCTTGAGTGGGTGATTGTATCCTCCTGAAGGAGAGGGTAAGAACCAGCGAAAATGAGGCGCACCCCGGGTGTTTAACACGGATAAGCGCCTTCGACAAAATACGGGAGCGTCACGTCTCACTAATCCCTGCAAGATGTTTGCGTCTCTCCATCCCCATGCAAATAATCCACAATGACTCTGCAGAGTCTGGTGAACCAAAGCCTGGGGACAAGGAATTCGGCTCGACTATTTCTGGCACCACGATTCTTTTTAACACTCCAAACCAGGGGGAGTGTTGCAGAGGAGTATCTAATTCCCCCAGAGAACCTGAGAGGAAGGGATGACAGATCACCGCTCCTAAGAGTTTGGCAAGAGCATGCAAGCTGCTGTCTCTCTCTCTCTGCAGGAAATGGTACTGCTTCAGGGAGAGAGAACCTCCAGCAAAAACTGTTACAAAAAGAAAGTATGTTCCCTGAAGACACAAATATCGGGATTTTATTTCTTTCCACATTTCAGTTTTCATTGTTTACCTGACGTTAGCACTTGAATGCAAGTCTTGGTCAGTCTAAGATACAAAATCCTAGAATGGTTTGGGTTGGAAGGGACCTTACCCACCTGCCAAGGGCAGGGACACCTCCCACTAGATCAGCTTGCTACAAGCCCTGTCCAGGCCTGTCCTTGAACACTTCCAGGGACGGGGAAGGTATTACAGTTATTACAGCGATGTGCAGAATTATAGTTCCACACACTTCAGTGACCTGGGATGGAACTAAAGAAGGTGAAAAACTATAAGCTGAATTGAATTTTGTTGCAATAAAGCTTTGATACCCCAGAAGTGCTCTGTAAGGTACCTGGCAAATTGGAGTGAAACAGTCAGCCAGCAGTGAGAGTAAAAGCATCAAAGGGAGACTCAAGAAACCAGGATCTCCTGTTAAAGGATGCCACAGCACCACACAACATTTTCAGTGGCAGCCACATCATTGTCACACTGCGCAATCATTGTTTTCAGACAGGCAACATGTCATGGATAATTCTGACATCCCCTGGCAACTTTTAATCTTCCAGAGGGGACTTCTGACAAAGCACAGAAATGCATCTGGACTTCTTCATGCCCGGACTGGTAGACCAGCAGCTATTCCAGTACTCAGCCCAGTGTATTTTTCTCTGGTTTTAACTGTATTGAAGAGGACTGAATTTTCCATTTGAGTCTCCTGTTCAGTGGTCAGACTGCACACTCATTTCTCCTGCTCTTACTGACAATAATGAGCCATTTTGCTACTTATTATTCTCCAATAAAATTGTAATAATTTTGTATGACTCTCAGAAGACATGCATTTGCTGTCATAGTGCTGAATAATATGGATCCACAAAAAGATGAATTGTCCGAATTATTCTTGATCATAGTGAGTGAATTGGTTTCTATAGGTTTTTAGGCAAAGTGGGAACCCTCTGGTGAAAATAAGTTAAATGCAGGTAAAATTAAAGATTAGAGTTGACAGAAGTATGAAATTTGCTTATGAATATGTTTTTAGTATCACAGCAACCAACCACAGATCGTATTGGACTAGTTCCTCATTCAAAGCAAAACAATATCACACTTAAATGAAGTCTGAATACTTTTTTTGGGTTTTTCTAAATGATGTCAATTGCATCAGAAACAGCATGCAGGCACTCATACAACTGAAAAGATTCACTTCAGCTGCTCTTCTTTTCCTCAACAAAAACATTCTCCCCTTTTCATGAACACTTCAGTAATCAAATTACACTAGGACAAATGCTTATGGAAAATGTACAGCAAAACCAAATACTTGGAGTATTTGCAAGGTCCAGATTCCATGTATATCACCAATTCCTGTGTTTATTGGACTGGGAAAAAAAAATCATGGGCTTAGTTAAACAACCAAAACTGTATCTCAAACTGGTCCTTACTCAAAGCCAGTGAAGTAAAAGCAAGCACTCCCATCAGTGTTTTGGAACACTCTGGGATGCTGCCATTCCTTTGTTCTAGCTTGTTCCAGAAATTTCAGGTGGTTTTCAGGCAGAGAAATAAAATGTCTGTGATTATCAGATGTATTATTCACTGTGAATTCTCACTTCATTTTCCTCTTAAAGTACATTCTGGGCAGGAATACAAGGGCAGTATGAGCTGGTCAATAAGCTCCCATTCCCTGTCAAACAGAGTATCTTTCTTCTGCTAATCATGTGGCAGTGCTGCATCCCACCATGGGTCTAAATTTGCCACTTATAAACCTGTAAGGGTTGTGAACACCCCAGGAGGACATCGTGGCACAGCTCACTTCCACATAACTGCATGTAACATATTTATATGCACTGTCAAAATGGTGGGAAGATATGAAACTGTGTTTCACTGGAATCCAGCAGGCTGAGCTATTTATAAATAAGTGCCTTATTTTTGGTGCTCTTCAGTGCAGATGAACAGTGAGTGATGAGCAATTTATGTTGCTGATCATTTGTATCACAATAGAGCCTTGCAGCCTTTTTCTGCAGTTTATAGACTCTGTAAGTTCAGGATCTGTAGAATCCCACAGTGGAAGACAGGACCTCAGAACAAAGACCAGTGGGCAAGATAAAGAAAGAATGAAATGAACATGCCACACTGCAAATGGAAGAGTAGATAGATAACAGAGCATCTGAAAAAATATTTGAGCATTCCTGGGGATTCTGGGCATCAATATCCAAAACAGACCCACCACCCATCTCTCTCTATATATAAACAAACTCTCATTGAGAAGGAGTCCTTTCCCAGGAGTACCCCACACTATGGGATTTTCAATTTAGACAACGGAAGAAAACATGAAACAAAATATGGCTTAATGAACATGAAATAAAAATCATTAGAAGGATGACATGCTCTGAAGAAATCTTAAGGGTACAACTGAAGTGAAATAGGAGGTTTTAATTAACAAGCTTGTAAGCACCCTGTACTGTGTAAATAATTCATGTATATAAAAAGATGATCATAAGGATGACTGAATAATCATAATTTTGGCTTCCCTGTGTTGACTGCTGATGTAAGATTCCTAATCAGATGTCACAGGAGTATTGTTAACCATACCAGCCTACCCAGGATATTTCTGTACTGTTACATTGTGATAGGCACTTTTACAGAGGTGATTAATAGGTGTTTTTTGTCTCCCCATTATCTCTGAAGAAGAAACACTTATGCCATGTTTTACCATTTCCCTTGTCATGAACTCTGCAGCACACACTTTCATGGACCACAGAATCACAGAATGATTTGGGCTGGGAGTGACCTTGAACACCATTCCATTCCAACCCTCTGCCATGGGCAGGGACACCTTCCACCAGACCAGGCTGCTCAGAGCTCCATCCGACCTGGCCTTCAACACTTCCAGGGACAGAAGATGAGACATCCAAATTTTCATGCCTCAACATTTAAACAAAAAATTCCAATGCTTTCTGCTGTAACTATTTACCTGTGTTTGCCTCAAGGCTGTCAGTAGGTATCTATTTGTTGCCTAGGAGCTCTGTAGTTTATCACCTATCACACACAAAAGTTAAGCAGAGGAAACTCAGGCACATAAACCCTTCATCTTGTTGCCCTTCCAAGGCAGAGGTAAAATCAGCTGTATAGTATTAGCACCCTAAAACAATGTAAATCACAGCTAAAACACATTCAGTACATTCTCAAAGGAGGGCAGCTTCAAATAGAGGGCAAATCTGTTTTCCCCTCTTTTGATACTTACATTGAGTACAGAGAATTCTTAAAAACAATTGCTGTCTTACAGAAAGCAGTTACATATGAGTGAACCTTACACACTCAGAAAGTGATAAATAATTATGCTTTCATCTAAAATAGCACCAGAAAATTATTAAACTGTGAACTCAATGATACTGACTTTTCATCCGATTTGCAAAATAAAAAGATCTTTTTAGGGCAGTTTGAGGGAGTATGCTATTAAAATGAGTGTATTGCAACTGCTTTATCAGTAGCATCATTGAGAGAGGCTGGTTCATAATTCTGCTGCTCTTTCTGGTTATTAGTTGCTATGTCTAATAGCTCTTTCTTTGCAACAAATGCAAAACTTCATTTTTAAAATCTCAGTTGATGCTTGAAGATCTGTCTTGTCTTTTGACTCTGTCTCAAGTTAGAATGTCTTGTAAAATGTCACATGAACAGCATGGGCAATCATTTCCTTCACAGTCTTAAAGAAGCTGGAAGTGGGATAGCATGCCTTCAGGGAAATACTAAGAGTTTAAAATATGCCTGTGCAGCACATTCATAGATTTTTATAATCCACTTCAAATACTTTCCACATTGTAAAACAGGCTTTGGAAACTATCATCGCAGATGAAAGCGGATGAAGAAAGAGTAATAAAAATACCATAGAAAGAAGAGGAAAAAATGGTGTCTGCTTCTTCTGAGCTCCACAACATTTGATTTTTCCTGTATAATAATAAGAATCGAATGATCAGAGTAATTTCCCCATTTACTGTGGTTCAGTGTCAGCTGAGGGTGCATCTGTGCCCACCTCGACTCCCCCATCTGCAGCCTGCAGCCACCCAGGCCGAAACATTTCAGATAAAAGTTAATTATCCAGTACTAACACTGCACACCAGACTTTTCCGAACTGCAGCAAACTGGAAACCTTCCTATCAGCTTCTGAGGCTCTCCCAGCTCACCATGGCTGCAGCAGGGAGCATCTGAGAGGTTCAGCATCATCTCTCCAGTCACTGACAAGGCACTCAGAGCTCGCAGAGGCACAGGGTGGCTGCCTGGCATGGGGGTGGCACCTGCTTTCTGCTCGTACCAGCAGGGTATTCCTGTGCTCCAGGGATGCAAGATGCTCATCAGTGCCTGCATGGACCTACACGGCAGGGAAATGACACACAGAGCTCAGGGCTGAGAGGTGAACATCAAGCCTGATCAGAGAGATGCTCTGGAACTCTGCAGCCAGATCCAAGTCTCAAGGGCTAACTTGTGTACAAACTTTTGGTTGCAATGCCCTGCAGGGGCAGCATGTAATGTTACAATGGCTATGGTATGCATGTCTCAGTTCTTTATTAAGCTGTCCATAATTATCAGGAGCAATGTTATCAGCTTGCTGTGACAGCTGCAAAGCACTTGGGGCCAGGCTGTGAACTTCTGAGTCACACTGATGAGGAGCCCCTTGAACAAGCAGCTTTGCTCAAGTGTGACTCCCTTAATAAATGAATCATCTATCAGTGCTGCCTACTCAAGCTTAAATCCTTCTCCCAGTTCTCCTGCTACTTCCACCATCTGCACATCCTTTCCCTGTGGTGGTGAGAACCAATTTGGCTGACTTACAGGGTTTTGGGAAAAATGTGGAGTCTTTCGGGGCCAGACCAGAAGTAAAGTACAGTTGTTAATGTCCAAAGTTCCAATCCAAAGTCCCCGTGCCTAAACCTGCTGCCATCTATTAAGAAATCCCTTTTGGGTACCTACTGGTATGATGCTGCATGCATCCCTGGTGCTCTCAAATCCAAACCAGAAGCCGTCTGACCCTGGGTCCCAAAGCATCATGAGGGACTCTGATCATAACTCTCAGCATCAAGTTTGAAAAAAACCTTCCATGAATCACACCCAACCACACCGAGGCCTCACACCCTTTGCAAGACATCCCTCTGTCAACAGCAATAAACCATTATCTACCTTTGACATTAATCCGTATTCCCATCACTGTGTTCTAGATGCTGGCTAATCAGTTTCCTGGGAAGTCTGCAGGAAAGACAATGCATTTGTGGGGGGGGGGGGGGAATGTTTTTTTGGGCAAGCATTACTCACTGGAAGTAACTCTTCTAAGCCAGGGGTCAAGACTGCTCTGAATTCAGCCCACATGGGGGCAAGCCATTCTTCTCTGTGCTTGGTGATTCCAGCTCTTTGTCCAGTGCTTTACTACAAAATTCAGTCCCCTTGCTTTATGCTGCTAGAACCACAAAAAGTAAAGACATAGGGAAGGGCACCTCTTCTTTCTCTTCTCAATTCAGCTTATTTTCCCCTTCTCTTCCCCTGAGTCACTGACATGTGATGTTTCTCGTTTTTCTTGCTTCCTCTTCTTGTTTTCTTCCTCCTCTTTTCTCTGGATGCTTTCAGCTCTTCCGAACAAACTCTGCAGTGCACAGCTATTTGTATTGCAGTGAGATCTGACGCACTCTCATTCCATCAAATTGAGGAGACAACCCTTTCACTCTTTAAAAGCCCTTCACTAAGACCTACAGAAACATGGGTTTGTAGTCTTGAGTCTTTGCTGGAAGGCAAATTTAGGTTTTTTAAAGGAAAATGCTTTTTCCAGTTTTCTGCTGCACAATAAATTCTAGCTGTGTTATGCCTGGTTTTCTTTCACATTTAAAAATTAATTGGAAATCCAGAGAGGGAAATAACAGAATATGATATAAACATTTTATTTGAGGGCTTAAAACTGTAACTAATCCAGCACAGTCTTAAGTACTAACACTATGTGTTTTCAATATTTCATGGGTTTAAATAGTAAACAGTTTATTAAACATACCCTAAATTAGAACTTTTAAAAGTAGTATTTGAATTTAATCACAAGAAGTAAATTAAATAACACATTACAAGATCCTTTGTTCATTTCTAGTTTCTACAGCTCTATTTCCACTGGCTTTCATGGACAAGTTCTTGGGGGAAATTACATTGAATACTCCAAATTACTTTTCTTTGTTAACAATCTGTTCAGTACAGTAACTTATGTACTCATATAGAATCTGACAACAGGTTGTCTTTAAATTCATCTATTCTAGGCAAAATTACAATTTTTACTTAGTGGATTAAGCCAAGTATTCTTTGATGTTTCTTCTGATAATGCCTGTCCTTCAGCAAAGCAATAATCAATGATTTAATGCTGTCATATCTTAATCACTCATCACTGACAAGAGTTTGTGCAGTGCATTATGAAGGACCTAGCAGTGAGGAAGACATTGTTTTGTGAACACCCAGAATAGAAAAAAAACAGAGCCAAACCCAAAATAAACATCATGTATGGTACTGAATTTGATGTTAACTCAGCTTTTATGCATCAAAGAATCAGCATGGGATGAGGAATGAGAAAATCTTCTTACTGGCCAGTTCTGAGTGAGTGCTATCCCAGCAGACTTCTGGCTCTTTCTGTCTCTAAGGGACTTTAAAATTAAAGAACCAGAGGTGAAGTTAAACATTCTCACCACTTTCCTGCATTCTGAAAAGAGATTTTTTGCAGCTGTGATTAACTGCATCTTCCTTAAACTCTCTAACTCCAATAAAGAGACTAGTTTGGGTTTTTCCCCCCTTTCTTTGTTCCATGCAAAGATTTTTGATAGACAAAATATCACTGGGGTCTCAGGCTTAAAGAAAAGCAACTGGGCATTTGTTTGCACATCCTCTCAATTTCTGTCCTTGATTCCTGTCAAGACCCCTCTCATAAACCCTCCTGAAGTACACAAAAGGCAAGTGCCACTACACTATTTACTCAGTGTGAGGTGAAGAGGGTTGCTGGCCACAGGGAAAGACTGAACACATATTCCTCATCTACACAGAAACTAGTACAAGCTTCCAATATCTAGACCAAGACAGATTAGCAGAGACAGTTTGAATGACCAGAGCCTGCAGCCAAACGTGTGTGTTGCATTCTCTCCCTGAAAAATGGAATTATTAAAACTTTGCCCCCCAGCCAATCAAAACCACTTTTCTGCAAAAACAAAATTCTGGCTCTGAGGAGGAAAGAAAAACATGTCTCTGGGCGTTTAGTTGGGCAGAAGCTTTCCCACAACTCCATTCCCTTCCTGTAATTTCTGCCTGCCCTCACTGGTGCAATGAATGCATAGTCTGTGTCTTGCAGGTTGGTAGGACAGTGCATTCCCAATGGTATTCCTGTCTATTTCCAAAAAGATCTATATTTCCTCACCCAGGGTCGTCTGATATATCTATAAATTAGGAAGCTGTTAAAAAAAAAAAAAAAAAAAAAAAAAAAAAAAAAAATTTAAATCCTTTAAAAAAAAGAAAAAAAAAGCTTAATTCCTTTGAAAACAAATTAAAAAATTAAATGTTTATAGGCAGTTTCTTTTCACAGCATCTGTTCTGAGGCTGAGCTTGATTTTCACTGGAAAATTCAGTTTAACCTGGAACTCTGATTTGGTTTATTTATTCTTTTGACCCCTTCTGAAGTCATAGAGGTAATCAGTAGCACTGCAGTTTCAGTTCCTCAAGAAACCAGGTAAAGCACAGACTGGCAGGGACTGATGATTTGCAATTACTTTATTCGGTTTAGTTGCTCTGAGAAGATTCCTTTTCTTGTTAACAGACATCAGAGGTCCTGATTTATCTGAAACCCACTGAAAATACTCCTTTAAATTCAGAGAACACTGCTGCAAGCATGACCTCCCCTGTGTTTCTGATACTATCACTAACAAAATGGATATTATGGGCTATTCCTCCCAGACTCTCAGCTCTGAGCTGTACTACTAGAAGCAATATCACTATATTTATTTATGCTTCATGTTCCCTGGATCTTTTCCCTGTTTCATTCATGGGAAAATTATTAATGATGTTGGCAATCTTGGAATCAAAAAATAAAGTGCTTCTCTTGATACAAACATACATAAGGTGACAAGCCTTGCCTCAGTGGCATCAGTGCTTGGGAGATGCTGTCTCCAAAATAATGAGCTGTCAAAGCTTCACTGCAATTTGCATTTGTGTTAGTAGTGAAGAAATCCAGTGGTTTGTTTTTTTTTTTTTCCTTGCTGAATGACAGCATTAAATTGTTACTTTTGCTTACTGAGTGTGAAAATTTACTGAAATGACAGTAAAGTGGGAAAAGTAAACAGCATTTTTTCAGGTCACAATAGCACTTGGGCTTACTTTTAATGTGCATTAACAATTAAATCACAGATATAAAATGAAAAAAATGTCTCACACTTTACTCTGTGTAGCTTCCCTTGAAACCAACAACCTCCAGAACAAGCTGCTGCTTTGTGGGAGAACAAGAGTAGTATCACACCTTGTGATGGCTGTTGTCTTGTGATCATTCATGTCATTGGGGAAGACTGTTTGCTCTCTTGGTTTTTTTTTTTAACCTCACGGTGGTAGAATTTAATGAGAAATGGATTTTTCAGTATGTTTGAACAACCACAAAACTTCTGAAAACACAGTCTTGCATGATGGTAGCTGCCCATCTGTGACACTGTACATTTCCTCGCATGTTACACCTCTAAAGCATTACTATCATCAAATACCACAGAGACAACAGGCAGTATTATTGAAAAGTATTTCAGTTCTGGATCTCTACCTTCCCTTGTATTCTATGCATGGCTTTTTGCTTGTTAGAGCAGATTTGCTCAAAGATCAATGTGCTTTTAAATTGCAGTGAACATTTGCCTGTTATAAACTTCTGCATGATGTTATGACATTAACATTCAGCAGCAGCACAAGACATTGCATGTGTATGTTCCTGTCCTGTCATAGTGTGGGAAATGAGACTTTGCTAGCCATTACTACCTTAAGATCACCTGAATAAAAGATTTGAATATTGAGGAGAAGCAGTATGACACAGCATCTAGTGAATATGTGCTTGCCATGGTCTTCACATGAACACAGTGCAAAATGTTCTCCAAGGGCAAAACGAGTTTTGGGTCTGCTCCTGTCCCTGCGTGGAAGGCAGATACCTGCAGGCACTCCCAAGGGTATGCTGCAGTGGTTTTGTGGGAGAGAAGATGCTCTGTCCAAGTATCAGCAGGAGGGCTGACCCCAGGGGCGCCAATTCAGAAGCAGGGGTAGAAATCAGTCTTCTTTTCTTCTCTGGAAATCTGCGTGCTGGGCCTATCAGCAAAATCGGCCTTGTCTACAATGATGTCTTTTACAAGTGCCTCCTCTAAGATGGCCAGTCAGTAGGAGAAGCCAATCTGTAGCTCCAGCTCTATACAGACAGGAATGTGACAGGCCTGTGGCGTGTTCATTTCATGTCAGTGCTGGTATGGGACTGTGAACAACACAAAATCCCTGCCTACAACAGAGACTGCTGAGGCCAACAACTCCAGGGATTTCTGGGTCCAATGTGGTCTTGGAAATCCTGTAACTCTAGGAACTATGCAAGGCAAAGCTGCTGTAGCACTGCCTCCAGCACTCGGCTAAAAATGGTATGTAATAAGTGAAAGTATGAAAGAAACAGTGTTCAGAAAGATGTCAGCCCTTCCAAGACAACCTTGATAGACCAACACACTTGAACACAAGTGCCTGCTGGCCTTTGAGTAAGACTAAGTTGTTTTTTTAAATCCACAGATCCTTGAAAAGTGATTTTTTTTTTTAGCTCAGCCCAAAGGAAAAATGGAGTCTGTTCAGCACAGGTGCAGCACCAGGCATTGGTTTCACTGTCACTGAAGACAATGCCAGTTAAAGTCTGCTTAAGAACAAAGTCCTGATTTGGACAGACTGATCCATTGGGCTCCCCACCGAGAACAATTTGAAAGTTAAGCAAGAGCTTTGAAGTCTGTGGAAAGCAGCAATGAAATCTAACCCTGTGCTGGATGTGTTGAACACATCCTGTGAACTCAGGCAGCTTCGGGTGAACTTAGACCTTTCTCTGAGATGGAAGATAAAATAATGCTAACAGCCAGAGCAAATCCTGGGTTCAGGATTTGTCCCTCAGAGGGCTTTGGCTGTTCACTCCAGCACCATTGTGACTGCAGCTGCAAGGCTGTAGGTGTAACAGCAAACTTGGATGCTACTGGCACCATCAATAGCAGAATTCAGCAGCACTGATTCCCCCTGAGTTTCTGCTTAAACCTTGAGGGACCTGAGTTACATGGGTTTTGCTGAGGTAGAGAAGCCCAGCTGAGTAAAGGGGCTATAAAAGAGCCCAAGAGGGGATTTTGAGAAGGACATAGAGTGACAGAAGGAGGGCCAGCAGCTTCAAAATACCAGAGGGCACGGTTGGATGGGATATTGGGAGGAAATCCTTGACTGTGAAGGTGATGAAGCCCTGGCACAGGTTGCCCAGAGAAGCTGTGGCTGCACCATCCCTGGAGATGCTCGAAACTACACTGGACAAGGCTTGGAGCAGCCTGGTCTGGTAAAAGGTGTTCCTGCCCATGGCAGGGGGGGAACAAGATTGTCTTTAAGGTCCCTTCTGACCCAAACCATCCTGTTTGGGTCAGAAACCATTCAGACCAGGATACAGCAGTCACATCTTCAGCTACAGACTAGGAACTACCTAATACAGATTTTTTTCTACATTTTCTGTCACGATTAAAACACACAAAAACTGAAAAAACCCCAAACCCACAGAAATTAGATCTAGGCTGTGGTCTACATTTGTTTTTGCAAAGCAAATTTACTTGGCAATCTTTTTTTTCTAATTACCTTTCAAAACCAAAGTTGAAATAGTTGTTTTTATATAAAACAACTATTTATCCTGTACTTAAAAGGCAGCTTGTGCCATTTTACTTACAACTTCCCCCGCACAGGTTTTACAGAATAGAGCATTTTCTTTCAGCTCTTTTACCTGAAGCTGATTCCTGGCATCAAACACAGTTTCAAAATACTGTACCTCCAGAGTGTGTAACACTAAGTTGCCATCTTTGTATGACAGAAAGTTTAGCTCCTAATGCTACTTCTACTTGTAGTTAAGACTTTTGTCTAACACAAAGAATTCAATTTTTACTATTTTATCTACACAATCAAACAGGATGGGCTGCAGTTTCTACTACTTTAGTTAGGCAACTCGAATTAGCAAAAATCTGATCTAGTACCAATGTATGAACTACGAGTGAAACTACAGAAAATCCTGGCACTTCAGTTCAGCTCGATGCAAAGTCAAGTTACACTGAACAACTTCCCTGAGAAGTGCCACTGCCCAACCTGCAGTGCCCATACACAGACCACAGCATTAAGACCAATAACCAACACTCTGAAACCCGTTTGGGCTTTTTTTTTTGGATTTACCTTTTTTTCTTCCCCTTAACAACCTTTTCTTGGTATGCAAAGCGTGTCCTGGACCCCCCTTCTGCTCTCGGCTCCACAACTTATCGCAGTGTATGACTTCGGGCTAACAACTTCGCTTGTGCCACCGAGCTCCTGTCTGCCTTTGCACAGAGAGGATGCTCGTCCCCGGGCAGTCTGCGGCTAAAGCGGAGCGGGGTGCTAAAGGAGGGAGGGACCGAAGAGCGATGCCGGCGGCCGCGCGGTCCGAGCGCTTCTCCCACGGTCAGAGTCCTCCCGCCGAGACCCCTGCCCGGCTCCGCCGTCCGTCCCCCGACCCTGCCCGCCGCTTTCTCCGCGTGTCCCCAGCGCCTTACCAGGCTCCGCCGGGGGAACTCCCCCAGCACGATGCTGACCACCGGGATGCGCAGCGCCGCCGAGATGAAGTCCAGCTCCAGCATCTCCCCACGGCTCTGCGGGAAGGCGAGGATGGCTGAGACCCCCTGCACCACCACGGTGTGGCAGAGACTCTGCAGGAAGGAGACGGGGTCGTTGCTCCAGGAGGCACTAGCTGAAGAGAAGGGGAAGAGGGGCAGGTCGCCCAGCCCCGCCTCGATCGCCATCACCACCTCCAGGGACAGGTTGTAGGGCAGCAGCCCGGGCACGCCGTTCAGGTTGGCCACGGCCAGCAGCAGCGCGTCCCGCGGCGAGGGGGGCGGCCGCCGCTGTCCCCC
>WEZZ01020459.1:1212-14797 GCA_013400585.1 Chloropsis cyanopogon | reverse complement strand
CGAAGGTGGGGCTTCGGTTCCCCCTCGGATGGCGGGGGAGCCGCGTCTACCGCTGCCGCTTGTTGTGGAAAGCAGCGCTGGCAGTGCCCGGTGCCTTCCTATGCGGAACCCTTTTCCGACATGCGGGACCCGAGATCCTGATTCCGCAAACCTGGGGCACTGCCTAACATGGCTTTTGGGACAGAACACCCTCGTCCTAAGAGAAAACAGGGCTGAGCTGAGATGGGCGTTTGTGCGCGCGTCTGAAAGGATCAGGGGAAATCCCTGTACGTGTCAGTTCTGGCAGATGGGTGCAGTCCTGGGCTGTCGAAGCCGTGCCGACGCCAGGTCTGAGACGCCAATACTGTGTTCGGGGCATTGACGCGTTGATCGCCAGGATCTCAGAGGAATCCCTCTCCGCTGGCTGTCGGGGGGAGTCATCTGACGGCTCTCCCCGCAGCGAGGCGGAGGCTGTCTGCTTGAGTACACCCGGATGTATTTTCTGGCGTGGGACTCGTGTCACCTTTCCCTGTTTGACTGAGTCCTGAGTGCAGTGCAGCATCCTGCTGTCCTGCATGGAAGGATGGTTTGAGACATTCACTCCTGAAGTGTTTAGAAGTCTTTTTTGGCAACTCCTCCAGCCGTTTACCCTGATATAGTGTTTTAACTTAAGATCTTCTCTGAATGTTTACCTTCTTTCCCCTTTCTTTGAGGTTTATCTTCAGAGATATTTATGAAGAAAAAGAAAATCATAAAATCACAGAATGGTTGGAATTGTAAAGGACTTTTAAAGGCCATCTACTCAAACCCTCCTGGCATAAGTGGAACATCTTCTAGTAGGTCAGGTTGCTCAAAGCCCCATTCAGTGTGACCTTGAGTGTTCCCAGGGATGGGGCAGTCACCACATCTCAGGACGACCTCTGACAGTGTTTTACCACCCTTGCTGAAAAATCTTTGTTGTCCTCCCGTGGTTTTCCCTCTGTTGGCATGCACAAAGCCTGCATTGAAATACTTCCCATCACACTGCATAAAAGAGAAGTTCACTGCCTCCTAATCGGTCTGAATTGTGTGTTTTCTGATTTAAATTCATGTTTCTTGAGCGTGGGTCAGCAGAGGTGTGTGAAGTCTTCAAAGCAAGGTCTTACCCAGGTCTTGGGCACTCGTGCTGCTGTTTCTCTGTCTCATATGTCCTTTTCCCCACCATCTCCTTATCCCCAGCATGCTGACATCACACCTGTCTGCTGTTACCTTCCCAGCGTCCTGCAAAGCTAGTGTTTCTCTCACGCTGCTCTCTCTAAATTGGTACAAGGTTGCAAAATTGGTTCTCAACACAGAAAGGTACAGAGGGCAGCGTGGTGGTCTGTAGGCCAAGAATACACCATATTCTACATGTAGAGGTGAGCTGATGGTATGTCTAGGAGTCAGTAGCAATTTCCTATTTCCCCTTTTCTTCTCCCTTTTTTCTTCTAGTCTTGTAATCACTTTTTTATTTCTTGTCTGATTAGCCCGGCTTCTTCCTGTCACTTTTCCTCATTTTCTTTGAAGGAATGGACTGTGTTAACACAGGTGTTCCAAGTCTCATCTGTTAGGAATAAGGAATTATTGGCTGGGAGAATTGGCTTTAGATATAATAAATCTCACACAGTGCAGAGAAAACCTTAGTTTTTTCCTGAACCCCAGGAGTTACCTTTCAGGTAGTGAGAAAGAGATCATTTGAGCTTTGTACAGCTCCAGAGGTGTTATCTTTATCTGCATCCTGTTTGTCAGGTTTGAAAAAAAAAAACAAAACTGGTAAGCACATAAATTTTCTGCTCTGTAGTTAGATTATTACTAGTTTTTATGCGGGAATTATTTTTATAAGAGATGGTGACTCTTCTATCTCTTAACAGCCCTAAATTGTCATTCATTTAAAGCTTCATTATAGGAGCAAATCTTTCTCTGGCTTTTGGGCACAGGTGCACTAATTTAAAAAAGCACATGCTTCAGAAAAGGTAATCAACCTTATTATTGAAAGAGCTCTGGAAATTACAATAGAAATCAATTAATAAAGTGAAATAATTCAACATATTTTTTCTTTTCTTGTTTGCTTGAGAGTTTTCTGGTGAGTTTTTAGTTTGTTTAGGTTTTGGGGGTTTTTTATTGGGATTTTTGTTTGCTTGTTTGTTTTTCATTTGTGGATAATTTATGACCAGATTGCAATGCGATTTTTTTGGTCATCAGTACTACTTTGGGGATTCTGTCTGTAAAGAATTTGTGCTCTGGACTCAGTTTTGAGCAAGTCATAGCAAGTGGTCACTGTTAGAAACCTAACTGTACAGAATGATCAAACTTTTGTTTGTAATACTTTTGACTCAAATGGCTCTCTATATTGAAAATATCTTTTCAGCTTGATTATTTATAGCAATAAATAAATTATGAATTTGTCTTCTCTGACATTTGTGTTTATTTCACTCTTTGCTCAAATATTTCTGTTAATAAAATTCTATTCAATGTCCCTGATTTAACAAAGTGCTTGAACACAGGCTTTGTTTTTCAGAAGACATTAAGTACTCCTTAAGTAGTGCTCTGTGAGAGGCTGGAATATTTCCAGAAAGTGCCCTGAAAAAGGATATAAATGCCACCAAAGTTTATATATTTGGAAAGTTGTGTCATTATTTTTTCTGCTCTTTTTTCATAAATATTCATGTGCAAAAGAGCACAATTGTTTTAGTTTAATAAAATGCATGGAGTTGCACCCTGCTTTTAGAAATACTGCAGTCCCTTTTCCAGGGCTGAGTAAAGTACAGAATATAAAGTACAGAGTTGTTGACTTTTTTCTGCTTTGTGCTGCGGACTGGCTGCCTTCAACACTCCTTCCTCATTTCCCCTTTCTCGCAGTGGTTGCTGCTGTAGGAATGTCCATTCTGCTCTTTTTTTGTGTTACTCAACTGAAACAAGATCAGGCAGACCCCGGCAAGTGGATTCACCTCCTCTGAGCTGGTTGTCACCCTGTGTAACCATGAGCAGAGCAGTGCTGGTGGCATTGATTGCTGGAGAACTGTGGCCACAGAATTTATCCATCCTCGATCGGTGTCTGAGCATCGCAGTTAGAGCTGGTGAAAGCCCTTCAGGAATGAGAAGTGCAGCAGGGAAATGTGATTAAAATCGCCGCTCGTATTTCTCTTGCTGCTCTTTCCGCTTGCTTGGCTCACTGTCATTTCTTTGAAGTAGGGTTGGTTTGTTTGCTTTCTGGGCTGCAGAACATTTGTCCTGTGTGTATCACAGTGACCTTCTGCAAAGCTTGTTTCCTGTGAGCAACTGAGATTGTTTGGAAATAGGTTATCACAGTCCTTCTGTCCAGCTCTGTGTTGTTCTGCTCCCATTGCTGAAAAAATCCCCAAGGCCTTGCAGAGCGTGATATCACTTAAATTCATGTTCATCTCCCCTTTTTTAACTGCTCATGTTTTCTAAAAGGCCCAAGTCACAAGCTTAGATGCAGGACATCTCACACTGTCTCTTTAGCCTTGGAGTGGGTGAGAGACTTATTTTGGGTCAGCCTTGAATGATTCCCCACCCACTTTTCATAACCATAGTTAGAAAATTAGAAGGAAAAATAAACTGTTTAGATAAAGTTAATCCTTTGAATTGCTGCTTGAAGGGAAAAAGAAAATAGTCATCTGGATCTTCTTTACTTTCTGTGCTCCACACTCTTTCACCAGCCAGAAAAAAAAAATTGCAGACACTTTCAGATATCTAAAACTGCATTGAGGATGTTGAGTGTTATGTTTGAAGACCTTCACGTTGCTGTTGTGGATCGTCAGTGCACTGGCTGCTCCAGACATACTGTGGGATGGATGGTGATCCCTGAAGGAGCCAGGGCAGGGCCAAGGCTCATTATGTGCAGCACATGCTGTGTGCATTCTGTGTTACCTTTGCAGATGGAGATCTGCATGGCTGACATCACCAAAGGCTGAGCTGGCTGTGGGGGGAGGTGCTGTGCAGATAAAGTGTGAAGAACAGAACAAGGCTGTGCGACTGAAAACTTGAAGGACAGCACAGCCAAAAAGTGAGTTTTTCCTGTCTTGTTTGAAGTTCTCATCCCTGCGTACACTAATAAGCTTAATGAGGTATGGGCTACCACACACCTAAACCACTCAACTGTCTGCCTTGATCCTGCTGTCTGTAAGATGGAGGTGGAAGTTAAGTTTGGGGTGTATATCAGGGGGGTAGAAATTTCGCCTAGCTAGGAGGAACACCCAAAAAAACCAGATGGAGACAGATGACTAGGTACTCTGCTCTCCCTTCTCTCAGAGGAGGACACCTTCTTGGTAAGCTTCTATGTAGGATTACTATTACCCAGGTTAATACAATATTATGGTTTTTGTTAGAACTCTCTCACAGCTGGTGTGTTCATCTGTGGCAATTCTTATTTCTGTTCTTTCAGTAAACTGCACTGTTTGAGAATCTGTGATCAGGACTGTTCCTACTGAACCCGACCAGGCTGATGGTGTGGAATTGCTTCTAACCAGAACTGAAGCCCAGGCACACCCAGCCCCTCTGATCTGCAAGAGGGCTTATATTCTGCCAATATTCATACACTTAACACTTGATGCCTGCAAATATCCTTCTGTGGGCAGGCCTGGTGTCGAATCCAAACAACTGCTTTGAAGTAAATGGATTTTCACCAGTGAAGGCTGTGTGGTACTTTACTGCCTCACAAGAGAGGCTGAGACAGTTCTTGCTCCCTGAACAAAACTTAAACTTTGTATCTTTTGGCAGTATAAATCCAGGCTGACTGATCCTGTCAGGATGCTCAGGAAGTGAGTAAGGAAAACAGGCAGTCAACCACTTTGTCTCTGTGGTCCCTTTTGCCTAGAAGAGCAGCAGGGGACCTTGTAACATTGACAGGAAGTGGCGCAGAGCCCACCACCTCTGGCATGGTAAGTCTCCTCTCTAAATCTAATGCTATCACAGAAAGACCTCAATACATTCCAAGTACCCATTAAAAAAAACAAAACCAACAATACAAAACAAAACAAACAAAAAACCCAAACAAAACAAAAAACCCCAAAAAACAAAACAAAAAACCCCCCCACCCACGTCAATAGTACTCAGTCACAGCTTCCTTCCACCACTGGAAGTGACTAAAGGTGCCTAAAGGAGACACAAATATACTCTGTGAACCCTGTTTCCTCTACCAGGATGAGGGAGGAAGTGTTCAGCTGCACGTGACAGCATCGTTCTCTCTGTCAGTGTGAGTGATCCAGTCGATTGTTTTTATTACTCCCTGTATATACACTGTCTGAGATGGCAGTGTATATTTTTCTAAACAACTAGCTGTAAAACCCTCTTGAGATCCCCACTTGCCACATATTTTATTCATGCCATGTGTTTTGGGTTTGACGCTTAGTCATGTTTTCCTCCTTGCCAGTCGTTTTTAATACTCCCTGTTGTTCTCATCTTGGAGATACATTAATCCTGGGCAGAGGGACAACTGGAAGAGAAGCCACTGCAGTGACCTGGTTGATTAGTAATCATCTGGCTTAGTACCTTAGTACCTGTTAGTGCCTTTAGTTATTTTTACTTCTACATCTATTCCATTCTGTCATATCTTCTGCCTTGTATATTCATATGACAGTGATGGAAACAGCTCCAGTACATAGGACTGGTCACAGCACCATGTACAGCATTGTTGTGGGTAGCACAGAGAGTCTTTAGAAGGTCCTGGTCTTCGGCAGGTGGTGATCTGGGAATCCAGGAGCTGTTTGGATATAATCGCTCTGCCTTGGGTCTTGAACTCCTGTGGAACCAACTGTACAGGAAAGATCTGTCTGGATATTCCAGAGCTGAAGGTAAAGCAAAGACCAGGCCAGAGCTCTGCCAAAAAAGAACTAGCTTTATGCCAGAAAGGTGCTATCCCCAGTATCCACAGCAAGTTGTTGAAGAAGAAAAGCCACCCCCACTGCTCATTCCCTGAGCTGGCACGCCCTGGCTCAGAGCATGGAACTGGTTCCTGGAGTGCTGTGCTCATGTGGTTGTGTGTCTTTGCTGTGAGTGCATCAATTTTTTACCTGATTTTTTCTCAGCAGGCAGGCTCACAAATAAAGATTGCTTCCCCAGTTTTTGTTCCAGTAGGAGACCCCTATCATGGCCCTGCTCAGGACACCCCTCATTAAAGCAGGATGCCATTCCATGGACTTTTGTAGGACAAGACTGGATTTAATGCAACTTTCCCTGTATGTTTTTCCTTCTTTATTTCAAGATGACAGTTTTAATGCTTGTGAAAATTCAGGGAAGTGAGAAGAGAAAAAACAAGAAAAAAATTGTTTGAAGTCAGTGTCAAAATTGTTACCAGCTTCAATGTCATTTGAGTAGTGAGGTCAGACAAATACCTCACAGAGCAAACACAGAGTTTTGAAAAAAATATCAACACTTCTTTGCTGGCACGATGGTGCTTCTGCGTTATATCTCTCCCCCTGCCCTGAATTCTGCGGCAATTATAAAATTATTACAGGCTGTGTGCAACCCTTGCACTGCTTTGGTTGGCTTCAAAAGGCCACTTGGTGTAAACACTCAATAAAGATGAATAAAGACTGTTTAACTTTCAGGTAAAGGCTTCAATTTTCACAAGGCTGGGAGGGCACCCCACTGCTGCATCACTCTGGCAGGATCACAGGCTTCTCACTGTTTGTCTCCTTCTGCTCTCTCTGGCTCAGGGGGGGGGGTAAAGGGGGGGGAAGAGTAAGAAATCAAAAGGGCTTATCAAAGTTGAATTATAAGAATGCAATCATAAGAAAAAAAAAAAACAGGAAAAGGTGGAACAAGCAAGCTAAGGGAAAGGCCACAACAGCATGTATTTAAGAAATAATTCACCCAATTTGTCCAGCTAAACAATTCTGTCAAGTTTACTGTGGCTGCAAAATTGGCAAATTGCCTCATCTCCTCGGAGAAGTGTAGAGGCAACGTGGGATTAACCCTTCTGTTTGCTGCTTTAGAAACTGACTTTGTAAACCTTTCCTCTAATCAGCTGGGGTGACCTTGCCCAGATTACTGGCTTTAATGAGGATTTCTGGTACAAGCAAAATGGATTTGGGCAGGAGTCAGCTGCATTCTTGAAAGTCTGTGGGCTCTCTCTTGCCTCTGGGCACTGTCTGCAGAGCACAGCAGAAAATGCAGCTTGCCAGGGGTGCCATCCTGAAGGAAATGTGAGTCCCTGTGAGGATCCAAACCTCATGCAGAACTCCCTCCCAGCCTCCCAACAGCAGAAAATACCTCCTTGAATCCAGTGTTTTCACTCTAGCCTCCAGCCAAACGTGGTACCCACACCTGTGGATTGAGTCCTATATGGTTGTGATATTGAGGCGCCAGCTGCTGATCTCTCCAATAACTTGCTTTGTCTGCTGTGGTCTAGATTACAACTAAATTCCCTTCAAAGTGATATCAGAAAAACATACGTGACGAAGAAAATGTCTTAGAAGGGCAAACAATTCTGAAGTTTGGCAGGATTAGGCTCACATAGGGGATTATGCTGGCAGAAGGAAAATGTCTGTGAAATGCTGACACATGAGATAAAGTACAAGTGAGAATGGCACTCACCCAAGGTTGTCGTTTTAGGAAGAAATAAATGAACTGGATATGTGGCTTTTGTTCCAAGGAGCCATTAAATAATGTGATGCTGGATGCTCTCCTGGTAAGGTGGTGCAGGAGAAGCAATAGTCCAACCAGACACGTACATATGACAAATGGTTTTTGTCATACTCCAGAAGCAACCTAAGAACTGAAGAATTTACACAAGCTGCCCGATGAAAACAGAGCCTGATCTTTATAAAGTCTGTTTTGGAAAACACAAGTCCCCTTTAACAGCACACTCACAGACTTACCAAGCACAAATGCTGGTGTCAAATTATTCCTGTTGTGGAAGTGTGCTTTCTGGGAGCAAGCTTACATATTTTTAACACGGTGCTGGATAGCAGGGGATAGCTATATCATGTGGAAAGAAAGAATTAAGACAGCTCAAGCCTTATGATGTAGTCTTGGGCTTTGAAATTGTGAGGGTGCTTTCCAGCTCTGCTACACACTCTGTGAATCCTTTCTGAGTTTACATTTCTTGCTGTCAAACACAGAGCTCAGCACTCCTCTGGCCCGTCACAGGGAGGCACATGAGCGTCACTGGGAATTAAAAACCTCTGAGGAAACAGAGCACCACTTTTGCAGCACCAGAAAATCTTGAAGCCAACATTGCTTTAAGCACTGGAGAGCTCTGTGATGAAGAGGAAGCAAGTCAAGGGTTTTCTCTCTTGTTTGCAAACCTGGAGAAAAGCTAAATGTCAGCTGTAACTCTTATAGACTGAGATGTTATGTGTGAATCTCCAGAGAAACCCCCAAAACATCAGAAATGAAGACATAATCATAACATATTGAATTTACGTTTTCGTGTGTGTTTGTCAGAAGCTTTGGGTGTTCCTATCCCTTTACAAAGAGTTATGGAAAAAAACTACATTTTTGCTTTTCATTAGAGGTACTGAATAGGGAGACAAAGCAGTCCCTGGTCACTGCAGGGAGATAGAACTACATGACATTTAAAGGTCCTTTCCAACCCTAACTCATCTGTGATTCTGTAATTATTAAATAAGGCTCTTCAGTGAGCTCACCTTTTTGTCTTCTGTATTTTAAAAGGTTTTTTATGTGAGAAGTGGGTTGGGTTGATAAGACCATGGACAGTTTAGATGCCAGGCCTCCAGAAAAAAGCCAGTTTTCCTGGTAATTTCCACAGCAGAGCAGCTTCTGTAACTGAGCTGAGAGTGAATCTGCCTCCAGGAATACGCACCTCTAGGAATACAGAGATTACAGAGTACTGGTACCCTGAGTTTAGCTGCTTTTCTCATTTCTAGAGGAGCAAAATTATGGTCTGTCCTGGCTGTGTTTTAACCCCAACTGGCAGCTCAGTGCCACACAGCTCCTTGCTCACTCCCTGCCCTGTAGGATTGGAAGGAGAGTCAGGGGAGAGAAAAACCCCCAACACCTCATGGACTGAGATGAGAGCTATTTAATAATTGAAACCAGGACAGTGCCCACCCCTTATGCACCAAATAGGTCACGCCAGGTCTCACACTTCCTGATGCACCATTAACTTTCTGATCTTTTGATAGATTTTCTCACAACTATCTTTCACCTAGTCTATGGACCATCCCTGTAAAAGTCCACTGAGTTTAATTTTAAAAGCCTGGAATATTTAATTCCTACTATGTTTATTTCATCTACTGTAATTTAAATGTTGCTCCAGCCTGAAAATCTAATAGTAGGTGCAGAGTTTGTATAGTAAGAGGATAACCAAGGGTAAGTCTTTTCTCTTAGTGACCCCAGTTTGGTGTTATTCCTGTGTAAACTTGTATTTGTAGCACACTTAATGCTGTTTTACACAAAGCAAAATTCACACTTAGCACACTTATTTCAGATTAGGGTAAGTTTAGCTATGGCAGACTGAATGCAACAACTTGTAATTTTCAGACTGAAAACCAGTCCGAGCCACAGTAAATCACTGAAAAAGTGACAAACATCAGGGTTTAAATATATGCAATATGAAGCTTGGACGAAATTTTTAGCTCTTCTTTTTAGCTCTAAAGGCAACACTTTCGCAACTCTTACCAGCCACAGCAATGAAATTATATAGCTTTCCAATTATTTTTAAAATCCTTCTTTATGCCCAGAGTGGTGTGCAGTTTTAGCATGACAATGACATAGACACAGTTAATAAAGCACTGTAAAAAATACCCCGCAGTATTTTTTTTACTTCACTTGGTGTAGTTAAATCCTTCTCATCTTCAACAACCCTCAAATCTACCAGTGCCCATTTCTATGATATTCCCCAAGCACAAAGTTTATGAGTGTATTGGTTATTTTGGTTTTGAAATTAAAAAACCCAGGATTTTTGCTGCAGTACAGTGCCAAGACAAAATTACAGAAGGCAAGGCTAGGCTGCTCCATGTTTTCCAATTTAAGTTGTACCATAGTTGGCATTTAATTTAATTTAAAATTAATTTTAAAAATGTGTGTACCTGCTGAGAGACTCACAAAACTCATTCAGAACCCCAGACCTGGAGTTCTCTTGGCCAGGTTGTGACCCAACAGATCCCTCCAGCATATGGGAGAAGGCTGATTTTGGGTGGGACTTGGGGGTCGCAGGAAGAGTAGAGCATGGAAAGGTAGCTTGGAGCTGGTGGGGGGAGGGAAGGTAAATGCAAACATCCCACTAGTGCAGTTCTAAGTCACCTCCATCTCCACAATATCCAGAAAAAAAAAAAAAAAAAAAGGACGGAAATCTCAAAACATGCCTTCAAGTGGCATTTTAAAACTGCCTGTGGGTCTCAATGTAACCAGCATTTCATTTCAGACATGGAAACATTTCACACAGTCAGCCCTCCCCCATGCACTTTTTAGGCTGTTGCTTCTGGCTGAGGCTGCTGTTACAGCAAGAAATAAAAATTATTGTACCCATGGAGGAAGCTAACGAGTTGAACTTGGCCCATGTGCTGATAACACCAAGGTGGGGGGGTTGATCCCTGTGTGGGGGATTCACTGAAGGGTTGGTCTCAGTGATCCCTGTGGGTCCCTTCTAACTCAGAACATTCTGTGATTTAGACCTTGCCCTTGGGAAGGTCAAACAGTCTTTCAGGGCAGGAGATGTGGTGTGTGGTGCTGGATTGTCATGTGCTGAAGTCAGCCCCAGTTCCACTACTGCAGCACTTGTCCAGTTTGGTCACAGCTCATTCCTCACCAACGTGGTTGGGCTCAGGTCCCCGGCTGTGGAGTGGCAGAGATGGGCACTGCGAGATGCCAGGTCTGGTGGGGGACGTACAGCTGGTGTAGGAAGCCAGTTTCACCCAGAATCAACCCCACTGAGGCAGACACCAAGATTCCCTGTCCTCCCCAACTACCCACTGAGTACAGCCAGGTCCTTGAGCAAAATCAATCCCACAGATGGGTTTGTCTTTGCCTGAGGCAGGAATAACCAAAGCTGCTTTCCCCAGCATACTTTTAATGTGTGCTGCAGGAACTTTATGCCTTTCTACATTACATAAAAGTTTTGACTGGGCAGGAAAACAGAAGAGTCCTTTACTCAGTTTTCATAAAAAGATTCAGACTCCCACCAAAGGCCAAATCCTGCTGAATATGTGCCCTGGTTGCCCCCAGCAAACTGACCTCAGTGAGAGCAGGGGTGGAGTGAGGCACCACTCAACAGGAGCAAGCAGTCTGTCAGTGACATTAACAGCTGGCCACCTGGGCATCGGCTTCTAAATTAGTGGCAGAAGCATTTTTATAGCTGACAAAGGCTGAAGAGAAAGAAAAATTTTGGAGCCTGTTCAGAATGCAGATCATATTTAAGTGCTCAGGGTCTCCTACTTCAGACTTGTTCTACAGGCAGCAGGAAACTCCTTGGGAACATCACTTGGGGAGATATTATTTTAGCTGCTGAATTTCAATATGAATGGGAAAGATGTTCTAGATTCTTGGAGGCATTTTTGCCGTGGAGGAGGTATCTTTAATTGCAAGCTGAATTATTTCCCACATGCACATAAGTTGTTCATGAACTAAACCTGAATAAATATTTAGTGTGACAGCAGAGCTATAATATAGCCACACACATTAGTTAAATGTCCCAAAGTCCCCAGCCATTGGAGATATCTTATATGGATCTGTAAGCTGGGAGTACGTGGCTACTTGGTTTGGCTAGGAGTCGAAGTAAGGGAGAAGGCAAATGCAGGAATTTACCCGCTGAACAAATTATAATAAAAATATGAGTATCTGATGTGACTTAGATAAAATCTCTGTCTAATAAGGAATCATAAGTATTTTGGGGTGGAGAAAAGTGAGCACAGGAAATCCAATATTCAACAGCCTCAAGACAAATTGACATGATCTGAGTCTACCAAAAATAACAGGTGGTTTCTGCAGCTAGTATTTTGAGAAAACCTTTTTTTTTATAAACTAAGCTACTGGTTTGTTTACAAGAGTGGATTCAGTTGTTTGTAACAGAGTTCTTGTACTCCAACTGAGTGAATTATATGTATTTTGTCTACTGAAATTACTTACACATGATAGTTTATTTGTCTTGGGTTTGCTTTGTTCTGCAGATATCCTACCAAGTTAAGAAGAGAAAAATTCCATAAGGACACTAGACTTCTTTGAATACATTTTTTAACAAGTAAGTATTTCATCCGTTCAGATGTGACCAGAGTCCTAAATTATATTGATTAGTTGGAAACTGCACAATTGTGTCCTGTGTTCTTAGAGTGGGAAGAAGAAACTAACATTCCCTTAGTCTCCCTATTATATCCCCCCTGGTTAATTAAATGAATAAGTTTTGACTCTAATCTGTGTCTTCCAGTCATAGTTTTGCAATTAATAGCATAAGAAAGTTGTCCTGAGCCCTGTGTGTCTGATGAAATGTACCATGAATTTTAATTCTGTCCAGCAGCTACTTACAAGAAGCTCTTTTTGATAAATCTTCAAGCTGACTGCATCTGAGAAATATTTTGGGGGAACAACAGATATTCCAGAAAGAAACATAAGCTGATTGCAGAGCAGAAAAGAAACAAGATTCACTAAGGCTGCCCTGAGTTATTCACTGATGACTAATAATAATTAAAAACCCTCAGAATTATTTTTCTGGATGTGCTGTCCTTGCCTTGCTAGCAACCCACAGCTGATGAGGAGCACTGCAAGTTTGTCAAGGAGCTAAACCTGCCTACAGGAAGAAGTTGAATCGCTTTAGCCTAATATAGGAGTTGTTAGTTACAGTGGTGCCAAACACCCACGGAAACCATCATAATCCAAAATAAGCACTATTCAGACTAAAATATGAATACTTTTATGCAGTGCTCCAGATTGGTTTAAATAAGTCCCTTAGGGGAAAAAAAAATCACATTTTTGTTTAAAACAGTGCTATTTGTTCCTTGTTCAATGCTTATAGTCTTCTGTGAGCTAATCCACAAAACTTGAGGTTGTGATGAAAATGGTCACATTGACAGCCTTTTAAACAAGGACAGAATTACATTTTTAGAGCAAGTTGCATATTGCATTTTCTGTGTGGAGAAAGGTCACATTCCAGGCTGGTCATGAGCCAGAGGTTGCTGTCCATTGTGTTACTTGAGGGAAACCAAGAGGAGAGTGTGACCATTGCGTCTTTGTCACCTGCAAACTGAAGACTCTGAAGAATCAAGGAAAGCAAAGTGTGTGATTGAGCTTATTCTGTGTGTTTAAAGTTAGCTTGGATACAGATGAATCATATGTTAATGGAATACTAGACCTAAATGAGTTTATGAATATAAAGCCAATAAGTATTCAGTAGAAACCAGGTTCCCTTTGACTATTCCAGCGAGAAGTCATCAGTTGTGGGAGGAATAAGCTTATGAGTGTAGTAATGCTTTAATCACACTGAACACATTAAATTATCTCAGCTGAAGGCCTTGCCATCAAACCACATAAATTGTACTAGCAGCAGGGTCCTGGCAGAATTAGGCAAAGTGGGGAGAGTCAATGATGGCTTATTTGCTGTTCTCCTGTGGTCCATGTGGTTGTACAGATTTGTGGCATCTGCTGAGAACTGGGTAGTTTTAAATATTGGAAC
>WEZZ01020457.1:53307-76009 GCA_013400585.1 Chloropsis cyanopogon | reverse complement strand
AGGGGTTCGGGAGGGTCTGGGGGCGCAGCGGGGTCGGGGGGTGCGCCGGGGCTGAGGAATGTGGCAGCGCTGGCGGATGTGCGAGGGACGCCCGGAGAACGAGAAGCGCACCGGGATGCCGGGACGTGCGGGGCTGAGGGATGTGCGGGGACCGAGGGCTGGGCAGGGGCTGAGGGATGTGCGGGGACCGAGGCTGGGCAGGGGCTGAGGGATGCCCCAGAGGAGCTGCCCGTCGGATAGCGGGGAGCGGCTGGGGAAAACAGGCTCCTAAATCCTTCTGCCTGGCCTCGGGGCCGCAGCTCAGGTCCCTCCTGCTGGGACCCCGCGCTTCCCCAGAGGCTCGGGGGATGGACAGGACTGTCCCGGGTGAGCTCCCCGGGGACACAGCACGGACAGTCATGTGTGCGGGATGCGGGAGCCGCAGCGGCTGCCACGGAGAGGGAAACCGAGGCAGAGGGAGGGAGCTGCCTGGTAACCAGAGGCTGGGCTGGGACTCGGGCTGCTCGGCTGCCTTTGCCCTGTCCCCTGAGGCCACCCGGCCGAGCCGCAGAGTCGCCTCTGGTCCGAGGCAATCTGTGATTAATTTGCAAAGAAGTAAATAGTATTTTAAAAAGATAAAAGCGCAGAATAAATGATTCCTGGCAGATATGTCAGTCAGGTTTCTGTTCACTCTACTGTGGCTGGCTCATCTCATTTATTTGTATTAATTGCAGTCTGGTAATGGCCGGGAGCTGCTGTACAAAGCCACTGCTGCAGGGGCCCACAGAGGAGGATCTCAGAGGAGAAAGAGGGCACGGTGCCCGCTGTGCCTGCCCTCCCCAGGGCAAGCGAGGGGCTGCACAGGACTCTGAGAGGTCCCGATGGATTTGTAGGAAGGCAGTGGGAGTGAGGCTAGCTGTGTGCGGCTGACCCGGGGTGCTGGGCCAGCACTGGCCACAGGGGCTGCAGGCGGTGGCCAGCGGGCACTTGGCTGGAGGCGGGAGCAGGAGTCCCCATCCCCAGCCACCGGCTCTCCCAGCACCAGGGGCTGGGAGAAGTCTCCTCAGATCACTGTTCCCGTTAATGTTTACGGTGCCTCGGTGCTGGGAGGCGCAAGGCACAACGTGGAGCCCCGGGGAGCAGAGCAAACGCTCGCTGTGTGACAGCTCCTCTTCCCGACACTGTCCGAGCTAAGCAGAGCTGACACTCTCGGGAGGAGGGGAGCCAGTGCACCCTCTCTGCTCTCTGGGGAAACTGAGGCACTGGCATGGTGTCCCTGCAGCAGCAGAGGCGCCTGAGGATGGTCAGAGCGGCTGTGGGGCCAGCGTGTCGGGTGGCCATGAGCGTGGGAGCTCAAGGTAACCAGCCACAAGCCACGAGAGCACACGCTGTGCTCAGCGACCGAGCTAACAAAGCTCTTGGAGAGGCTGGTGAGGCCAGCGTGGCTCCTGGTGGGCAGCGCTGCGGGGGATGCTGCAGCCACCGCCCTCCTGCCCGCCCTGCAGCTCTGCAGGCAGCCAGCGCTGCGAGGAGTGGAGCAGCGCTGAAAATAAGCTCTGAGAAAATGAAGGCAGCGAGCATCCCAGCAGGAGGGCGAGGGCAGTGCTGATTTGTTGCTGGCTGGGCCGGGGGATGGAGCAGGAGCTGCACAGCCCAGCAGTGCCCAGGGGGTCCCGGGGCGGTGCCTCATCCCCACCAGGGGATTTTTGGGAGTGCCAAGAATAGGCTTATCCCCCGCGTCCCTCAAATCACAGCATGAGGTGGGTTTTGTGTAATCAGTCAAGGTTCCAGCCGGCAGGCAGCTGTCAGCCTCGGGCTCCTGCAGCCAGGCAGCCAGCACCAGGTTGCCCTGTGGCTGCTCTCCCCAGGGGCAGCAAGACTGGGCAGGGGGCAAAGACCACACTCTGATCCAGAGGCTGCCAGCCTGGTGCACCCAGGGGGATCCCCGTGTCCCTGCCCCAAAGCTGTCCCTGTCACCGTGCCAGGCTCTCTAACAGGAGACATGCAGGCGACAGAGGCTGGGTTTGCTCAGATGGAGAGAAAAGCGGGATATCTTTTTTCCCTTTCCCTCCACTGTCTCCAAGTTCACATCAAACTGCTTCTTCGAGGCCAGACACTTACCTGCCCCAGATCTGCCTGGCTCCAGAGCCTGGAGAGGGACTGTGCCAATCCACAGTGCCTGTATCCCAGCCCCTCTCTGCTGCTCAGCCCCACATTGCCACACCTATAGATTGGATCCTGTCTGATAAATGAAACCCTGAAGTGTATTTGCTGACAACACCATTACAAGGTGGGGGTGAGTCATTCAACCCCTTGAAAACAGGTTTGGGCTGTTTTCCAGAGAAAAGGTGCAGGTGCTTAAGCTCAGTTTCAGGATGAAGACCAACTTTGTGCTATTTGTGTTGAGGGGTGAGGGACAGGAAGGACAGCAGGCAAAGGAGAGCACTTTGCTCTTCATGTAGGACCACAAAGTCATCCTGCTGCTTCCACTCATCCTTGGTCTCTCCTTTGGAGTGAGCACAGATTTGCCTTTGCCCTGGAGCCAGGAAGACCTGAAGCATCAGAAGCTTCAGGTGGGCACAGGTTTGCTTCAGCACCCTCCAGCAGGCCTGGAGGGTCACCTGCTCTGGGGAGGGCTTGGTGGCAGCTCCTGGTTTGGGGGCCATGCTTGCTCTGCATCTTTCAGCCCCAGACCCAGGGAAGGGCTGGCACGTGGGCCAGGACAGGAAAACAGCTCTGCAATTCATCAGGGACAGAGTCTGATGCTCTGGGAGACTGTGTGTGTTGTAATTAGAAGGCACCACATCACCGGCACCTCCATCCTGTCTCCAAATTCTCTCCTGACTTCCTCCCCCTCTCCCAGGCAGCCCAGCCAGCTCTGGACATCCTCCTGTCTCTTTTCCCAGGACTGGGATTTTCCTTTGCAGAAGCCAAGGTGTGAAGCAGAGGGCTCTGCCAGCGTGCGAGGGCTGCTGTGCACGGCTCTGACCAACTGCTTAAATGCTTAATGAGCCCTGGGGAGCAGAGCACTGCTTGTGACAGATTCAAGCTCTCTGTTGCCTTCACTTTAGGGCCACGTCAGCTCTCCTTTTCCTTGTTTAATCCTCTGACAAGTGACAATAAGGGAGAGCAGGCACGGTCTCGTCACTGTTTCTAAGGAAAGCAGCACAACAAACGGGAAAACCCCACGTGCCTCACTGGGGCAGAGAACATCCCCTCCACCCTGGGGGGACACGGAGCAGACTGCCCCAAAGCAAACATTTGGAGGCATTTAATGGGGTGTGAAATTAATGCTGGAGAAAACACATTCCCGTGGGGGGCTGTGCAGTGCTGCCAGCCTGGGGCTCTCCGTGGCTGCCTGCTGGGAGCCCAGTTTGGGCACTGTGCTGTCATCTAATGTCTCTGTTTTGCCAGGGCCGTGCTGCTCCCTGCCTCTCCCTAGAGAAGCTGTAAAATAGGCTGTGGGTGCTTTCTTTTCCCAGCAGGTGCACAAATCATCTCACTGCAATAAATGCTGAAGGGATGAGTGACTGTAGTGGTGCTTTGGTGGAGGGACAGGGGCCCCACTGGCACCAGGGCGTGGGCAGAGAGCCCATACAAGTCCCCATTCCTTAGCAGGGCAAACAGGCTCTGGGTTTGGGTGTAGCCAGCAGAGGGACAGGGCAGGATGTCCCTCTCTGTGGCCGGGAAGGTCACAGGTTGTGGGGATATTTGGAGTGCCCCTAAAGGAAGGTGGCACCATGGTGTAGGAGGAGGGGACAGGTGGCACTGGGGACCCCAGAGGGAGCTTGGTGTTCATGCAGCAGTGCCAGCAGGCCCCAGTGCCTCACCAAGCAGGGCAGGGTGACCCAGGGAGGATTGCAAGGTGAACCGAGACATTGGTCCCAACTCCAGCAAATGTTGCTCTCTGATTTTGTGGCACTTTTCCAGGCTAAAAATACCCCAGCTGCTGGTGCTGGGGGTGGGCTGTGCGTGCACTGGCTGTGAAGGGATGCTCCGTGCTGCAGGACTGGCCAAGGGCAGCTGGCCCATCCGGCTGGGCTGGCCCTGCCAGCAGCTCTGGGGCTGCCCCTCCTGCTCCCTGAGCAGCCAGGCGCACAGGTCACCTCTCCTCTCGCTCCAAATGACCTGGCACCTCTCTCCAGGGCTCTGCCAGATGCAGCTGCTCATCCATCAGTCCCCAAAATACTGTCTGGGGACAGAGCATCCTCAGTGAGCGCTCTCAGCTGTGTTTCAGCCCAGCCTTGGGCTCTCTGCTGGTCCCAGAGGGTCCCTTAGGCTCATCTGGGAGCTCCTCAGGGCGGTGGGATGCTGCAGCTGGGCTCATTTTCCTAACAAGGTGCAGTGAGGTGAGGCCTGAGGACTCAGCCCATCACTGTGGTTGTGGGGCTGCTGCAAGTGCTAAGGAATTGTACCCCCAGACCTCCACAGAGCTGTGGGGGACATCACTGGGCTGAGAGGGCACTCACCTGTCCCTGTGTGCCTGAGCTGCTGCGGGGCTGGGTTTGGGATGCTGCAGGGGGCTGGGCTGAGGAGCCTCTCTGAGGCTTGGGTGCAATCCCAGCGTGGCAGGATCCAGCTGGGTCAGCCCCATGCCACTCCAGTGCCCTCCTGGCCGAGGGCAGCAGCTCAGTCCTGCTCCCCTCTGCCCTTCCAAGCAGATCACTCAGAGCACCCTGGAGCCCCTGGGCACCCTCCCTGCAGGCTGGGAGGCCTTTCAGCTCTGCTCTGAAAGCCATCAAAGAAAAGAGAGTCCAGTGCTTGTTCTTCTTCACCACCCCCTCATCAACAGGTGCTTATCCTCATCTAACCTATTTCTGATATTTTATGGCAGGTTCTCAGGGAATTATTTTGTGCACATCCCACCCACCAGGTCCAACCGAGTGACTGCCAGCCTGGCCTGAAGACAGGGAGTGGATGGTCCAGACTTTGCTTTGCCTGTCCATGGGCTGCAGACCTCGTGTCTCCTGGCCCTGTGGTGCTCTGCTTTGGGAGGATTCTGTGGGTTGTATTTGCAGATAGAGCAAGTGAAGATGGAACTGCAGACAGAGGGAAGGCTGGAGCAATGGCACTGCCTGATCCTGTGACCTTGGCAAGCCAGCAGGATGAACAGGGAGATTTAATTTAGATAAGTGTCAAGCAAGACTCTTAGGGACAGCAGGAAAGCCTGGCACAGATTCCAAAACCCTCAGAGGACACCTCGCTTCCCCAGGTGCTGGCCTGACCCCTGCTCTGGTTGCCTCCAGCATTTCCAATGCCTCTGGAAAGAATTTACTGGACTTTGCCAGTGCAAGACCCCTCAGGCCTAACCTCTGCCTTCCCCTCACCCACTGCAGCTCTTTGCCTGCCTGAGCTTGGGAAGGGAGGAGCTGCCCAATGCCTCAGCAAGGCTGGGCTCAGGGGAGGCACTGGGGAGTGGGGACAGGGTCAGCGTGGTCCCCCAGTCCCCTCCCCATCTGGGGTACCCAGCTCTGTGCATCCTTGGCCACGTTGCCATGGCGATGCAGATCTCTCCCTGCAGCAGGAGCGCTGGGGTTTGATGGGCTCTGTTCACTGCTCTGGCTTCCACAGCCTCTCCCAGGTCAGCCCCAGCAGCCTCCCAGCAGGAGAGCAGGAGGAGATCACCAGGAGCAGACCATGGGGCTGTGCTGTGTGCCATTCCCTGCAGGCTGCCTGCCCCCACCTCACTGGGTGGGACTGGTTTTATTTCTGTCTTCAACTGGAGACCCCAGGAGGGACAAGTTTGGAAAAGGGAACATTACACATCAAGTGGCAAGTGCAGGGAAGAAAGAGTAAGAAGCCAGGCCCTGTGCCCTGTGCCCCCTGCCCTGTGCCTTGTGCCCCCTGCCCTGTGCCCTGTGCCCCCTGCCCCGTGCCCCTGCCCCCCTCCACCCCCAGCACGGCCTCTGTGGTGGAGGTGGAGGATTTATTCAGATGCAAATCCTCCCACCGCTGCCCAGATAAGGTCGGGCAGCTGGTTCCCGGGGCAATGTTGACGGTGGGAGGCGGTGTGCAGAGCTGCCCCGGTGGCACCGGCATCCCCCAGAGCTGGTAGGTGTCACTGTGCCCGGGAAGCCGCGGCTGGGAGGGGACAGCACGCCGAGTGCCACTCGGTGGTGTCGGTCGTGTGGCTGCAGGGGATGGTGCCGTGAGAGCCGCCTGCGGTCCCGGCTTCATCCCCACCCCGTCCTCTGCCTCCCGCTGCTCTGGCTCTGTGCTGTCGCTCCTGGGGTCCCTCTGCAAGTGGCATCTCGGCAAAGCCTCTCCTCTGTCCCCGTGTCACCGCCTCGCCGTCCCCAGGGGCTGAGGCTGGTCCCTGTGCAGCTGCTGGCACGGGAGGGTGTACAGGGACATCACCCAAGGAGAACGCCCGGAGCCACAGGGGAGTCCCTGTCCCCAGAGCCACCGCAGACCCTGTGTGCTGTCCATGGCTCGTTCCCAGCTGGAGGGGGGCACGGGAGGGTTTGAGGGCTGCTGTCCCCAGCCCACTCTCTGAGAGCTGCCTGTGTCTGCAGGCCTGGCTCAGGCAGGGGGTGCAGCTGGGGAGTGTCTGCTCCTCTCACACCCACCTCCTTTGGTGGCTGTGCTCTCCAGGAAACGCCACAGCACGGTCCCTGTGGCTCAGGCACCGGGAGCTGTGGCAGTAATGCCACCCTGGGGGCTGGCACTGCTGTCCTTCTGCTGTCCAGCCCAGCCATCCCCTCCCAGTGCCCGCTGCTGATCCTTCAGGAGAGCCTTGCTGCAGCTGGCACCCGCTGGGCATCCTGAGGGGAGGGCTCAGAGTGGCTGGGCCAGACCCTGTCCCCTTCCCCTGGGAGGGCCATCACCCTGGCACGTGTGGTGACAGGCATGAGAAATCCCTTCCTGGGCTCTAGAGGGAGGCACAGGGACAACCTCCACTGCTCAAGGGCTGGCCCAGCACCTCCCTCAGCATCCCTGGGCCTCCTGTGAGCTCAGGGAAGGTGTGGGACAGGTGAACACCTCCTTGGCTTTTTGGAAGCACATGAATTCACCTGAGCCTTTTCAAAGGGGTCCCCTGGGCAGCAAGAAATCAGTGGGGACACCCCAGAGCTGAGCCTGGCGCTGGCATTGCCTGCAGCCTCCCTCTACACTGCAGCCTCACAGAGACAGAGCAGTGCTGGATTGTATTTGCTGTTCTCATGTTCCATCCCCTCCAAGGAGGCAGGATGACATTTGTCTTTCCCTTCCAGGATTTTCTGAAAAGTAAATGAGAACAGTTCAAGAATATGACCCCATGAATGGCAGAGTGAGAGAGTAATGAACAGCCTGGAAAACATCAGAGTGAGGCATCTGTTTACCCTCCAGTAGGGAGAAAATCAAGGAGAAAGGCAGTGGATGTGAAAGGCAAATCTGCTGGAAAAGGAGCCAGGGGAAAAGAAATCACCTTCTCCACAAACCTGTAATTAATCTGAGGGATTCATTGCCCCGAGTGAGAATCTTTGTGGGAATTTCTTTTGAAATTAGAAACCAGACCGAGAAAGTTGTTTGTACCACGGTATTATCCCCAACTCCTGCAGTAAATAACGGGGCTGTTGGGTGGATAAAAGGAGCAGTGAGCAGCCAGGAAGCCTTCCAGGGCCTGGGCTGTCCTCCCATCAGCTGGGCCCTGGGTACGGGCACTGCACGTGCCACTGCTGGCACCTCTTGGAGCCCCTGAGCCCCCAGGCACAAACACGGCCTGAGCACTGCACCCCCGGGGTGACACAGCCTGGGGACAGCAGGGAGGCTCCTGCACGTGTCACACATCTCTGGGATGGCAGGCGCCCAGCAGTGAGCCCAGGCATGGTGCACGGGCTGGACAAGACCTTCCACACTTAAAAACTTGCTGGGTTTAAAAAGTCAGGCTGCTGCAGAGGGAAACATCAGCCAGAGACACCAAACCAGAAGGGCAGACATCTGCTCAGCTCCTCTGAAGGGTGGCTGCGTGGGAGGTGAGCTCATCTCGGTGCCATCCCTGCTGGCCAGCTCCTCCTGGCTGCTCTGTGCTCCCAGATAAACTCTGGACAGGCAGGGGGTGGGTCCTGGTGCCAGGCAGGAGGGCTCCGGGACACCCCCGGGTTATCCAGCAGCAACCCTGCTTGCTGGGGAGGGTCCTGAGAGCCCCAGAGCATCCCTGGGGGGCTCAGGGTCCCACGGCCATGCCTGGCACCCTCTGCCCAGCCCTTGCTGAGCCCCTCAGGGGTTTCAGCCTCTCCCCTCCTGAGCAGCCCCCGCCCTTCCTCTGTCACCCTGCAACGCTGGCCTGTCTGTCTGTCCTTCAGCACGCCTCCCCTGTCCTCTGACAGACTCTACCAGTTTCTTCTTTTTTTTCATTTAATTTTTATTAGCACGTTTCGCAGCCTTGCAGCAAGCCGGGAATACAAACAGGGCGGTGAGGACAGCCAGGGCCGGGCAGCGGGAGCGGGGCTGGCTCCGGAGGCAGCCCCTGGCATCCCGGGGGATGGACACAGCTGGACAGAGGCTGCTGGAGCCACCACAGCCTCCCCACGGTCCCTGTCTGCTCTGGGCTTGGTCGGGGCCGCCCGGGAGAGCGGGAGGTTGGGCACGGCAGGACAATCCCCCTGCTCGGCTCCCCACCCTGCCGGTGGCTGCAGCGGGGCAGGGAGGTGGGTGAGGAGCAGAGTTAAAACCAGCAGCAGATGACAAGAAATTCATCCTGACCGGGGGAAGGAGTGGCTAAAAATAGCAGCGAGGTTCTCAGCTGTGAGAGGATGTGCTGGGATTTCTCCTGCTGACGGATGTGGTGGGGAAGGGCACTCGCTGCCCGCGCCCCTCTGGTGCCTCCCGGGTGCACCCGGGGCTGTGCCTGCGTTTTGGGGAGCAGGGTGGAGGGGCTGTCTGTTTGTGCAGGGTCAGCACACACCGATTTTGGCCACTGTGCATCTTTGAAAACCCAGCCCCACGCCCAGGGGAGTGCAGGAAATGAGGAGCGCAGGGAGTGCAGCCCCTGCGGGGCTGTGAGCAGAGAAATCAATTAGCAGGGAATCCAAATCCTCCCTGAAAGCGCAGGAAAGCCCCTTCTCCCAGCCGGCCTCCCTGCTGCCTCCTGCCTCACCCCAGGGAGGGCTGCCTGCTTGCCCAGGGCGTGCTGGGAGGGGGTGGGACGAGCGGGAGGCTGTCCTGTGCCACCAGAGTGGTGGGACAGGTGTGACAGTGTGGTGGCTGGGATGAGGTGGCTGCACACAGCGGCGGGGACAGGCAGGATGCTCTGTCCCTCTGCCCCACATGCTCCTCCTTGCTTTTCCATCTCACAGCTTTGCCCTGAAGGGCTGGAGGGGCATGAACCAGTGCTGTGGCTGTCCCTCTGCCATGGGTGTCCCTTGCTTGTCCCCCCAGCCCCAAGCTTGCCTTCCCCAACTCTGAGTCTGAGCTGCAGCTGTGAAGAGAAAAACCCACAGAAATTCAGAGAGTCCTTTCCACATGGGAAGTACATTTAGAGATGTGTGTGTGCCCATCCAAATCCTTCATTTTGGTGCAGCCCTTTGCAGCATCTCAGTGCAGATTTTGGGTGGCTGGGGAAGGAAAACCCCCTCCAAGCCTTGCCCTGCCAGCCCCCAGCAAGGGGCAAAGTGTGGCAGTCCCCGGCTCTGTTAGTGAGGGCTCACAGCTCAGCCCTTCATTCCCCAGGGCTGGAGGAGGTTTGGATGTAATTGGTCACTGCCCAAGGATCAGAACAAATTGCAAGGTGATCCATATTGATTTATAAGCATGTTTATTTTTACCAGCCTGGCGTGTTCCCCTCCTGGCTGGCAAACAGGGATGCGTCCTCCCTTCCCCAGCGGAGAGGCAGCAGTGCTCTCTCCGGCAGGGACGAGCCAACGGGAGAACTTTGATGTGGGCTGGCAGGCTCCTGCAGCTCCCCCGGGGCCTCACCCAGCCGGGGCTGAGCTGCAGGATCGCTCTGAGCGTGCAGAAGTGCGCTGGGGTTTGCAGCAGAGGCTCTCACAAGCTCTCCAGCTGAAGGGCAAAGGGGGAGGGATGCAGTGCGGGCTTTCCAGCTTCCCCCGGGGCTCTGTCCCCCGGTGCAGGCACGGGGCAGGGTTTGGGTGGGCTGTGGGCTGCCCACCCAGCTGCCCGGGGCAGGGTACCCTCCGTGCTGCCACGGGAAAGGAACTCCAAACACTTCCCTGCACATTTTCTTCTCCCTCAAGCCTTAGAAATCCAAGGGGGGGATTGCTCCCTTTTCCCTGTCTGCAGTCCTGATCTGGAGCACCCTTGGAGCACTGCCGGGAGGTGGAGGGCTGCTCCCCACGCCACTAATGACAGGGCTAAAGGGTTTCCATCCCGCTTTTTGTCTGGATGACAAAAGTGCCCAACAGCCAAGAGTTTTAAGCCACTCAGTGCAGAAATCAGAGTCCCTCTTAGCTGCTCACCTTGTGCCCAACGAGGTAAAAGTCCCACTTCCCTCTGGAGTGTTCAGGAATGGCAGAGTCAGCAAGCCTGGAATTTCTGTGGAAACAAAAAAGGGGCTGGTGTGGTTTTGCCCCATGTCATGTTTTATTCTTTTCCTGTTATGTTGCATTTTATATGTTTTATTTATGGGGGACTTTTTATGTAATACTTTTTCCTCCTGGTGGCTAGGGGTCCCTCTGGGCTTCCCTGGGATGCAGGCAGGGCTCTGCTGGTTTCCAGTGGCTGGAGGGGTTCTGCTTATTTCCAAAGGGGTGTTGCAAACCTGTCACCTTCCCATGGCCATTTCATGGCCAGGTGACATCGCTGCCAGGCCACCTGGGTGCCACCTTGGGAGCTAAGGGAGGTGCCACAGCGGCGGCAGAGGCTCCCCCTGCTCCCGTTCCACATCTGGCTGAGGACACCCGGCAGCCCCTCTGCCCTCCTGCCTTGCAGTGGGAAACTGAGGCAGGGAGGGGTGCTGTGGGCCAGGAGCTGTGCCCCACCCGTGTGGGCTGCAGCTGGCCACCACAAAGCCCTGGCAGCTCGCACAGATGCCCAAGTGGGGTTTCCCCCCAGCCCACCTGTGGGCAAGCCAGGGGGGCTTTTTGGGGAAGGGGCAGGGTCGCCACAGGGTGGCCCAGCCTGCCCCAGCCCAGCAGTGTCCCCGAGCCCAGGGACAGCCAGGCCCTGCCACCTCGCAGCCTGGCACAAAGTGGGGCATTGAGGGACACAGCAGGGCTTTGTGCAGCCTGTGCCTGCCGGGAAGGGGCCGGTTGCCCTCTGCAGGCTCCCTTGGCCCTCTGCTGCCTCCACAGCTGCAGGGGACCAGGGGCACCCATGGGAACCGTGGCACCCACGGGACACCCGAGGGACCTGGCTGTACCTGCCACAGCCCTGAGGCCATGGGGACCCACGAGTGTCCCCACCAGAATGCCATTGCCCCATGGGGGTCACGGGGCTGGGGAGAGTAGCTGCAAGGTTCCCATCAAAAAGGGGAAAGCTTCCAGTTTGGGGCCCCCAAAGGTGAAAGCAGGTCCCTGGGATGGGGAACCCCTCTTTCCTGCTGCCAGATCCTGGGAATCAGGGAGGTGACAGGGGGACACCGCTGCTGTCCCACAGGGTCAGACTCCCACACTGCCTCAGTGGGCAGCTTGGACAGACACAGCCTGGTGGGCCTGGGGGATGTCCCCAGAGCCACCAATGAGGGGGGACAGCCCCCTCCCCTGCCCCCAGCGTGCTCTCCCACTTTTGCAAAGCCTTTTCCCCCAGCAGCGCGGAGTGTGGCCATCGGGCAGCCCTGCCCAGGCAGGCGCCGGGCACCGGGAGCTGGCAGCCAAGGGGTGCTGGGGGGGCCGGGAGGGCGGGCCCCGTCCCTTTAAGGGGGGTGGCTGTCACTCAGAGAGCCCTTTTCTTTGCTGGAGAGCCGGACCGGCACCCAGAGGGGGAAATCCAGGGCGTGGGACCGCCTGGCAGGGAGGGCTCCACACCCAGCACCGAAGCAGCAGAGCGGGCGGCGGGGGAGCTGACCAAGTCCGGCACCATGGGTGAGTATGAGGTGAGGGTGGGGGCCACCTGGAGAGCTGTTGCTGGGGTCTCTGGGGACCTTATCCCAGAGCAGAGCCCGCTGAAACTTTCCTCTGGCACCGGTGAGGTCCTGGTGACCGCGGTGTGCCCCCGGGAGCTGCCGAGGGAGGGTGCCCTGGCATGGCGAGGATGAGGTTTCCTTTCCCAGGGCAGTTTTCTGTCCCCGTGCACTCGTGTGCTGTGTGTGGGGGCAGATGCCGTCCCCACAGCCTGTCCCACCCCAGCCCTCACCACATGGACTGCAGAGATGAGAGCTCCTGCCTGGGGCTGGCCCCTGCTGAGCCTGTCACAGCTCGTGCCACCTGTGTGCCAGCAGCCTTGGGAAAGCAGAGGCACACCTGGTGCCTCAGTTTCCCTACTGATACAGCAGAGCTAATACTCACCAGTGTACCCCTGGGGTGTTGGGGCTGCTCTGTTCCTGGGGGTGCTCTGTTCCCGGGGGTGCCTCGTGCTGCTGCCCCCCTGCCTCCTCCTCCTGTCTGCAGCACGTTGTTTGGCACTGGCAGCAGCGGAGCCTGGTACAAGCTCAGGATTGTGTGGCACAAGGGCTCTTTCTCCCCTCCTTTCCCCTCCCCAGGCTTCCCCACTGCAGCTTCCCAAAGCAGAGGGGCTGTGGCAGGGACAGTCGGGCCCTGTTGCATCCCGGGACTCGCAGTCCCTTGGGAATGGAGCTGTTCACTGCCCCGGAGTGGGCATCTCCGTGCCATCTCCCAGGTGGCCAGAAATAAAACCAGGAAAGGCAAGTTTGGCCCAGCGAGGGCCAAACCCTGTGGGTCCCAGCGAGGCTGGGAGCAGCCCTGGCCAGGATGAACGAGGCCCCCCCCTGGATCTGCTGCGTCCAAGGCAAACAAGAGGGAGGGGTCCCAGCGCTCCCCTATAGCGCTGCCTTTGTTCCCTGTTTGCTCCTGGCATGGGGCAGCCACTGGGGTGGCAGTGCCAGGACAATCCCCCATTGTCCTCGGTGCCACGGCGCAACCTTGCTCCCAGTGGGGAGGGCAGAGCTGGCAGGACCCCGTGGCTTTCTCGTCCTCCTGGGGAGGAGAGAAGCATGTGGGATTTGTGGAGGGAGCGTGGGTTTGCTGTGGGTGCCTTTTTGGCATTCAGGGCAGAAATTCCACGCCCAGATGGGATGTGCCCTGGGCAGTGGGATGCCATCCTGGGCAAGGGGAGCAGCTTCCCTGTGGGCAGGTGTCACAGCCAGGGCAGCAGCTTGTCCCAGCTCAGCTGCAGCCAATGCTGGTGGGTGCAAACCCACCTGGCTGTCTGCCCCCAAAGCAGGCAGGACGGCAGCTGGGCACCTCCAAGGCCAGCCCACTGGGAAACTGAGCCAACACTCCTGCGTGTTGGAGCCCTGACGTGCAGAAGGAGCAGGTGCCCATGGCCTCAGTGCTGAAAAAACCCAGCATTCAGGCACTCCAAGCAGCACACTGCCGTGTGTCCTTGCTTTCCCTGCCCACACGCAGGTCCTGGAGGACCAAACCTATTACACAAGTGTTGTCATCTGTGGAGCTAGCACAGCTCCTTCCTACAAGCACATCTGCCTACATAAAGGGGCAGCTGCAGCCCGGGCTGCCTGCGGGGTGCCAGGCAAGGGACGAGTGCCCAGGGTGCCAGCTGGAAGTCCAGAGTGCTCGGGCTGTGTGCTGGCTCCTACCGTGCCGCCCCAAGCAGGGCCACCTTGCTGGATCTTCCCTGGGGTTTGTCTCTGTGGAGGTGCTGGGTTCCCTTCCATCTTCGATGGCAAAATAAAACTGCAGGCAGCTGCTGTGGCCGCTGTGGTGGCAGTGGGGAGCCCATTAGCAGCTTGTTTGCCAGGTCCCACTGGCATTACGCTACGTCACGCTCTATTTCCATCTGTTTGTCACGGGTCAGCACGGCTGGCTCACCTCAGCTCCTCCCAGCCCCTGTGCCCCACACTGCCACCATCCCTGAGCACCCTTGGGTGGGCTCCTGAGCTGCTTAGGAGCTCTCAGGGGAGCTGCTGGCTTTGGCTCTACAACACTGCAATGGGTCATTTCTGGGGTTTTCTTTCAACCTGTTTCCCTCCTCCTGCCAGGCACCTTTCTCCCACTGCGCTCGTGCTCCTGAGCTGCAGGCTCCGAGCAATCCTTGTCCCAGCAGTCCTGTCCCACCTCACCTCTTTTCTCCACAGGTTTACTCGAGTGCTGTGCCAGATGTCTCATTGGGGCACCCTTTGCCTCCCTGGTTGCCACTGGCCTGTGCTTCTTTGGGGTAGCGCTGTTTTGTGGCTGTGGGCACGAAGCCCTCACAGGCACCGAGCAGCTCATCGAGACCTACTTCTCCAAAAACTACCAGGACTATGAGTTTCTCATCGATGTGTAAGTACCCTGCTGCAGAGCACCCGCCTCATGCCAGGGCCCCTCACAGCTTCCTCCTGCTCTGTGCTGAGCTGTCTGGCTGGGCTGGCCACGGCCAGGCTCTCACCCGGGCACCAGGGAGACCCCAAGCTGCCTTTGCCCATGGCTCCATGGCAGGGTCCCAGTGGGCACTGGTTTTCACTTCACACCAGTTTCTATCTGACCCTTGCCAGGTGTCCTGGGTAGAGCTGGACCTCTGCACTGGGTAGGTATGGAGGATGTGGGGGTGTTGGTGGCAGCCTTACCCACCACAGCTTTGCCCTGGCTTGCTCTTCTTGTGGCTTCACCGTCTGTTTCGGTCCCATGGGGCAGCGTGGAGGGGAGGGAAGTGGCAGTGGCCAGGCTGCCACGCACAGGGCCGAGCTCCCCAGCACCGCCCTGGCACCTGAGCACCCCTGCCCACTCCTCTCCCCCACAGCATCCACGGTTTTCAGTACTTCATCTATGGCACAGCTGCCTTCTTCTTCCTCTACGGAGCCCTGCTGTTGGCCGAAGGCTTCTACACCACCGGTGCCGTCCGGCAAATCTTTGGGGACTACAGGACCACCATCTTCGGCAAGGGCCTCAGCGCAACGGTAACTGGGGGCCCGAAAGGGAGGGGAGCGCGAGGCCCCCAGCGAGCTCACTCGTGGCAGCGGGTGTGTCATTGTTTGGGAAAGTGGCTAGGACATCCTGACAAGGTGATCTTAACCGGGGTTTGGCACCCCTTCGCGCGCCCCAGCGGGTTCACCACGCTCGGTGTGGCCAGAGGGCAGGAGACCACGGCCGTCCGGGTTCTGGGATGTCCCAAAGGGAAGCACAGCCCTGCTGTCCTCCCCCAGGCCTGCCGTGTTTCCTGGGGACCAAAGCAGCCCAAATGGCTACGTTTAACAGAACTGCTTCACGTTTAAACACAGGCAGGGAGAATCCGAGCATCCCTGCAGTGCTGGCAGCTCAAAGCTCTGTGGCACCTGGTACCCCTGGGGTCGTCCACTCCACTGTGCTTGGGAACCACGACAAAGTGCTGGCAAAGGGATCCTGTGGCCTGGGGGAGCAGAGGGGCACGGCTGTGGTTCCCTCGGGGGCTGGTTGGGGTGGCACCGTGGAGGGAGGGCAGGAGAGCCACGTTGACACACCAAGGCAGCTTTTGCAGCTGCCCTTCCGCAGAGACCAAACCCTGCTTGGCCGTGGCCACCATTACCCCCACCCCCAAACGTGGCAGCCCTCCTGCTGCTGCCGGTCACCCCCATGCACACACAGCGGGTGTGAATCTGGGACTGGCACTGGTCCTGGGAGCTGCAGGAGCCCCCAGCTTGGGCTGCTGTCCTGTGCTGCGTGCGTGGGGACACGCTGGGTCTGGCAGGCGGCGCAGAGCTGGGCACAGGCAGCATCGCAGTCCCCCACCTGCCCCACGCCCTCCCCTGCCTGGGGAACCTCGCGCTCCCCTGTCCGTGGCCTTGGCCACTCGGTAACCACGGCTGTGCCCGGCTCTGTCCTGCCCCTGCAGTTTGTGGGCATTACCTACGTCCTGACCATCATCTGGCTCGTGGTGTTCGCCTGCTCTGCGGTGCCTGTCTACATCTATTTTAACACTTGGACCACCTGCCAGTCCATTGGCAACCCCACCAAGACCTCGGCCAGCATTGGCACCCTGTGTGCAGATGCCAGGATGTACGGTGAGTGCCGGGCTCACCACCCAGGAGCCAGGGCTCAGGGCAGAGGAAGGGGGATGGAGGGCAGGGCCCAGGCATGTTGGGTGGGATAAAGCAGGGCAAGTGCTGAAGAGCCCTGAAATTCTGGGAGGGTGTGCGACAGGTGGCTGCAGGAAGCTGAGCAATGAAGTCAGCTGTCAGCCATGCCCCACTCACCTGGCTCCCACATCTCCACAGGTGTCCTGCCCTGGAATGCTTTCCCTGGCAAGGTGTGTGGCTCCAACCTGCTCTCCATCTGCAAGACCAGCGAGGTAACTCCTGCCACTTCACGTGTGCTCCCCTCAGTGGGACACCTTGGCTCTGGCCTCCCCAGGCAGCACATGAGACCCTGTGAGCTCACCCTCCTCTTCCCTTGCAGTTCCAGATGACTTTCCACCTCTTCATCGCAGCCTTCGTGGGGGCAGCTGCCACGCTGGTCTCACTGGTGAGTCAGTGCTCCCCCTGCCCGGCCGTTCTTCTCCGCCTGGCAAAGATGTGGGGGAAAAGGACAGCGAAGGTGGTGGGCATGGATGGGACAGAGCCTGTGCTCGTGTCGTTTTCTGGCACGTAAGTGCAGATGGTGAATCCAGGCCATAAGGTGGAGGTGCCTGCAGGAGGGGGTCTGGAGAGGCTTTAGCAGCCCGCCAGGGAGAGGTGCTGCTGCCGATGCACTGAGTGCCCTGCCTCCCCCAGCTCTGCTCTTGCTTTTCACCAGCGACACGATGCTGCGGTGCAGTGGGGCTGCGGGGCTCTGCAGGGCACTGCTCTGTTGGGGTGTGGGGCTGGGGGCTGCCCCCTCCTTCACTCTCTTCCCACCCACAGGTCACCTTCATCATCGCCACCACCTACAACTTCGCAGTCCTCAAGCTGATGGGCCGAGGCACCAAGTTCTAGCCGGCGCGGCGGAGCCCAGCCAGACCAAACGCCCTTCTTTTGTCTAACCCCGAGGCTTTAACACTGCAGCCACCCGACACCAGGTCTCCTGCCTTAACTCTGCCTGCGCTGATGACTCCCCTCCTCTTCCTCCCTCGCATCCATTGTGCTGAGCGTGACCAGGAAGGAGAGCTCCCCACCAATGGACGCCTCTTCATGCACTTTTCTCTCGTTGCTCATCCGTAACCGGTTCGCTCTAGAGCCAAGCCCATCAAAACCAGCCAGAGAAGAGGAGGGACTTTCTCTAGTGTCCCAGTGTTGCCTAGGGATGAGCAAAGGCCTTCAAGCTCTTGGGAGGAAGAAATCCATGTAGGTTGCTCCGTGAGTAGCAAGAGGCTGCCTAGAGAGAAAAGGAAGTTGGCCCAGTCCTGGTACCATTGCTAAAGACTCTCCTGGAGCTGTCTGCTGTCACCACCCATGGATGGAGAATAAGAGAAGGATTTTTTTCCCTTAGCAGAGAAAGATGAATTTAACCTAAATCGCCTGCTGCAGCCACGGCAAAGGGAGTTCAGGGCAAGGATCTTCCCAGTGTGGAGAAGAGAGTGCTGATCCCAATGCTGATAAAGCCCTAACCCAGCTGCCCCTATTAAAGCCTAAAGGAGTTTGGTGTCTCTGTAGACAAGGGGGACTCTTGGCTTTACCCTCCAGGCAGCAGAGAGGCAGCAAATAGGTTTGACTGAGGAGGGGACACCTCTGCACCAAGCCCTGGGAGCGTAAAGCCAGAGCCACCCCTCCGTAGGCAGGGGATAACCGTCGGGACCGCGTGCCTTGCCTGCCCTGCCAGTGCCCTTCACAATGGTGCTCTTCTCTGGGGTGACGTCTGCTTCTCTAACCTCTGCTGCGCCAGAGAGCTCGGCTCGCTTCTCCCCCTTGTCAGATGTAACCGCCCCTCCTTCTGTCCCCCTCGTCCCCTCACTTTTTTTTCCTGCAAGTCAGGACAGCCGTCTTGTGCCTGCCAGGGTGGGAGGGACTGGCAGCATCTCGCTTCCAAGTGAAACCCATGACGGAATTGAGGAGGGAAGGAAAGGTGGCGGTTCGGGGGTCACAGGGTGCAAACACAGCCCGTCTCTGCAATCCAGATCCTTACTGGTGCCAGTCTTTTCCCATGGAGAGGGGTAGGGGGGCAAGGCGTTGGGTGGAGACCTCTCCTCCATGACTGTTCTCCAGCTGGAGGAAAGCCCTCTGGCTGCTAGCATGGGTCCAGCCAGACCTGCAGAAGTGCTGTTTCCAGTCCTCCCTGACAACTGGTGATTTGTTTTGCTCTCCCTGCCTCTCTCCTTACTGCTAATCTTTGTGTTTATTTATTGGAGACACTACTTTCAGTGGCAGTCTGTAGCTCCATCTTGCATGGATTTCTTTTTTTTTTTTTTTTTTTTTTTTTCATGTCTGTATTGTTGTTATATATATTTTTAAGTGCTGGTTTCAGCAGGGGCAAGGATAAGGAGGCAGATCTGCTGAGCAGTGCATTTGAAGGATCCTTGTCGCCAGGAATGCTGAAATAGGTTGGCCAGGCTACCAACGCACACGGGATGGGGAGGGGGGAGATGCCAGGAGGGGTGGCAGGGTGGGGAGAAACCAGTCAAGATCTGAAAATTCACATCAGTGCTATCTCTCTTGGGGGTTTGCTGGGGTTATTTTTCATATCCATTTAACAAAAAATAACCAGGTCCTCCTTCCCACCCTTGTCCCCAGACCCCACACACGCACACACACATACACACACACACACAAAAAGAGTTAATCAACTGAAAGTGTTTCCTTCATTTCTGATCTAGAATTTCAACTAGTTAACCAGCAATAAAAAGGAGCAAGTTTTTAAAGACTTATCTTACAGGGTGTATTTTATAAAAATTAAAGAAAATACATTAAAATTAAGAACATTCTGAACAAGATGTACGTCTGCCTGTCCATTTGTTGTGCTGGCTTTCCCACCTCTTGCTCCCACAAGAAAAAATATGGGGAGGCTCTCCAGGGAAAGGGAGGCTGCAGAGGAGAAGGTCTCAGAGGAGCAGTACTTGCTGACCCATGTGTGGGCCAGCAGCCCCTCCAGGGCTCTGCCCACTCCAGCCACGAGGTTCATAACTCTGACTTCAAAATCATTGTTCCCAGCTGGGGGAGGGGGGGGCTTAAACCTCTTATTTCTCCTCCAGCCACCCTGAGGAAAGCTGGGGTCTTGTAGCAGCTGCTTGCTTGTGTTTGGTGGTGCTGCTGCCCTTTAACACTCAGCCCACGTGCTGACGGCCTCTGCTATGTCTCCTCATGTAGCACAACAAAACCACAACAAAACCAACAGGACAGCTCAAGCCAAGCTGGCTGGCACTGAGGCAGCATGTGTGGGATGGACATGTCCAGAGCCATGCAGGGTGGGCGATTGTCTCGCTTGCAGAGAGCCCTGTGGGGAACAGGATGGGCTTGTTCAGGCACACTGGACTGTCACATGTCCTGCTTGTGGCTCCGTGGTGCCACTTGCTGCAGGGTTGTTAACCATGTGCATGGTGCTGGTGCGTGGCTGCTGCCTTTCTGCCCCAGAAACCCTTAGGTGCATCTTTCCACAGCAGCTGCTCAAAAATTATTGATTCAAATATTGTTTCTCTTGGAAATCTCCCCAGGAGCTGTGCTCAGAGGTCTCCAGGGAGTGAGGCCACAGAGGGATGCTCCCAGCCCCACGGCTCTGTCCAAAAATGCAGATTGCAGGCACAGCCACATGCCCGGGAGTGGCAGAGTGGGACCTTCACTACTCTTCCTAAATGGGACTCTAGCCCAAATCCCACTCCCCTCTCTCTTCCCTGCCTTCAGCCCCCTCTGAACAGGCAGCAAAGTTGCCCATGCAGCCGGGCCAGAGGAGGTTTAGCTCATGCACTGCTGCTGCCCCAGCTCAGTGGCACAGCTCGGCCCTGCCCTGGCTGACAGAAACCCATGGGGCTGCAGCCAGCATCAACGGGGCCCTTTGTTCCCTGCGTTCCCAGATGCCATCACCCTCCTCTCCCCACGCTGAAAGGGTCCTGTGTGTGCACAATCGGCCTCTGGGCAGGAGCGGGCTGGGGAACAAAACACCATCTCTTTCCCCTGGCAGAGACTGGTGCCCCCCCGGGCGGGGTGCGGGCTGGGGACAGCAAGTGCGAGGTGCTGTGAGGGCAGCCAGCAAGGCCAGGGTGCTGGGCAGCTCCGGGGGCCAAAGNTCATGTCTGTATTGTTGTTATATATATTTTTAAGTGCTGGTTTCAGCAGGGGCAAGGATAAGGAGGCAGATCTGCTGAGCAGTGCATTTGAAGGATCCTTGTCGCCAGGAATGCTGAAATAGGTTGGCCAGGCTACCAACGCACACGGGATGGGGAGGGGGGAGATGCCAGGAGGGGTGGCAGGGTGGGGAGAAACCAGTCAAGATCTGAAAATTCACATCAGTGCTATCTCTCTTGGGGGTTTGCTGGGGTTATTTTTCATATCCATTTAACAAAAAATAACCAGGTCCTCCTTCCCACCCTTGTCCCCAGACCCCACACACGCACACACACATACACACACACACACAAAAAGAGTTAATCAACTGAAAGTGTTTCCTTCATTTCTGATCTAGAATTTCAACTAGTTAACCAGCAATAAAAAGGAGCAAGTTTTTAAAGACTTATCTTACAGGGTGTATTTTATAAAAATTAAAGAAAATACATTAAAATTAAGAACATTCTGAACAAGATGTACGTCTGCCTGTCCATTTGTTGTGCTGGCTTTCCCACCTCTTGCTCCCACAAGAAAAAATATGGGGAGGCTCTCCAGGGAAAGGGAGGCTGCAGAGGAGAAGGTCTCAGAGGAGCAGTACTTGCTGACCCATGTGTGGGCCAGCAGCCCCTCCAGGGCTCTGCCCACTCCAGCCACGAGGTTCATAACTCTGACTTCAAAATCATTGTTCCCAGCTGGGGGAGGGGGGGGCTTAAACCTCTTATTTCTCCTCCAGCCACCCTGAGGAAAGCTGGGGTCTTGTAGCAGCTGCTTGCTTGTGTTTGGTGGTGCTGCTGCCCTTTAACACTCAGCCCACGTGCTGACGGCCTCTGCTATGTCTCCTCATGTAGCACAACAAAACCACAACAAAACCAACAGGACAGCTCAAGCCAAGCTGGCTGGCAATGAGGCAGCATGTGTGGGATGGACATGTCCAGAGCCATGCAGGGTGGGCGATTGTCTCGCTTGCAGAGAGCCCTGTGGGGAACAGGATGGGCTTGTTCAGGCACACTGGACTGTCACATGTCCTGCTTGTGGCTCCGTGGTGCCACTTGCTGCAGGGTTGTTAACCATGTGCATGGTGCTGGTGCGTGGCTGCTGCCTTTCTGCCCCAGAAACCCTTAGGTGCATCTTTCCACAGCAGCTGCTCAAAAATTATTGATTCAAATATTGTTTCTCTTGGAAATCTCCCCAGGAGCTGTGCTCAGAGGTCTCCAGGGAGTGAGGCCACAGAGGGATGCTCCCAGCCCCACGGCTCTGTCCAAAAATGCAGATTGCAGGCACAGCCACATGCCCGGGAGTGGCAGAGTGGGACCTTCACTACTCTTCCTAAATGGGACTCTAGCCCAAATCCCACTCCCCTCTCTCTTCCCTGCCTTCAGCCCCCTCTGAACAGGCAGCAAAGTTGCCCATGCAGCCGGGCCAGAGGAGGTTTAGCTCATGCACTGCTGCTGCCCCAGCTCAGTGGCACAGCTCGGCCCTGCCCTGGCTGACAGAAACCCATGGGGCTGCAGCCAGCATCAACGGGGCCCTTTGTTCCCTGCGTTCCCAGATGCCATCACCCTCCTCTCCCCACGCTGAAAGGGTCCTGTGTGTGCACAATCGGCCTCTGGGCAGGAGCGGGCTGGGGAACAAAACACCATCTCTTTCCCCTGGCAGAGACTGGTGCCCCCCCGGGCGGGGTGCGGGCTGGGGACAGCAAGTGCGAGGTGCTGTGAGGGCAGCCAGCAAGGCCAGGGTGCTGGGCAGCTCCGGGGGCCAAAGGACACACGTAGCCTCATCAGGTGCGCCCTTGGCCATGCCCCGCTGTCACCCCACCTGGGGACATGGGACCTGCCCTCAGAGCTCCTTTCCTGGGCACCCAGCGCCCTCCAGGCTGAGAAAACACAGGGAATAAGCTCTGCCTCACACCAACCCACACCTCTGTACACCGGCCCATCAGGGCAGCTCCAAGCAGGGGACCCAGTGCAATCACCTGCTTCCCCTTGTCTGGCGGCTAAAATGTGGCTGTGCTTTGCTCCCACAAAGGCTGGACCAGAGAAAGTGACCCTGCAGCAAGTCCCGTGGGCTGGCTGGCTGGCAAAAGAAGGAGAGGCACTCCCATCCCTCCACCCTGTGCCCTGCCGCTCCGANCGGCCCCAAAGGCTTGCTTCTCTTAGCACGCGTTCGGACTCAGCCCTGGAAAGGCTATGTGGGATGATGTGCTGGTTTCAGCAGTTTTCTTCACAGTGGCTAGGACAGAGCTGTGTTTTGGGTAAGCCTGGCAAGCAGCTCTGTCTGCCAGGGCCGTGGCATGGTACTGACACCTGCCCTGGCTGAAGTCCTCACCTGCACCTGGTCAAGCACCCAGCTGCTTTCTCTCCATCTCTGCACAGCCCAGCTCTGCCAGGAGGATGTCTGAAGATGAGGAGGGAATAGCAAGTGGAAAGTCACAGAATCACAGAATGGCCTGGCTTCAAGGGGACCTTAACAATCACCCAGTTCTGACCACCTGCCACGGGCAGGGACTTCCACCAGAGCAGGGTGCTCAGA
>WEZZ01020457.1:15609-31143 GCA_013400585.1 Chloropsis cyanopogon | reverse complement strand
GAGGCCCGCCAGGGGGCGGCCGTTCCCGCCGTGCCGCGAGCGGGACCGAGCGTGAGGGGCCTGAGGGAGACGGGTGGGGAGGGGGACGAGGGAGAGGGAGAGGCCGAACAGCCCCAGGGGACAGGGTGACACCGCCCCTCACACACACACGGACAGGCGCCACACGGCTCCCGCTGCCCCTCCTGTGCACGCACGCACCTGGGTGCCAGCTGTGAGGGGCAGCAGGCCGGTCCCTGTGTGACCAGATGGCTCCAAAGCTGCTGTCCCAGCCTCAACCCCCCCAGCAGAAGCAGGTGCCCCACAGCCACAGAGGCAGCTGTGGCCCATGTGTGTGTCCAGGGATGGTCCCGCTTGGGCTAAATCCAGCAGCCGATTCTCACACCTGTGACAGATGCTTGGCCACTGCCCAGCTCATGTCTACACTGTCTTTGGCCACAGCACCACCTGGGGAGATCTGGTCGCTAAAGAAGCAACATGGGTGGACAAGGAGCTGAGCACACTCACAGGCTCTAGCTTGGCTGCAGCACCCTCGGGAGCAGCCCGAACTGTGCAGATGGGCGGGTGTGCAAGTGGAAGAAACACCTTTGGTGGGAAAAAGCCAAGGGGCAGTGCAGGCAGCCTACCTGATCCCAGCAGGAAGAATAGTGGCAGTCTGGGGGGCACTGGCATGCTGGCCACCAGGATAGAGAGGGGGTAGAGGGCCAGGAGGGTCCTGTAGGTGCTGAGGGGAAGGGGAGGAGGCAAAAGAAAAAAAAATATCCTGACTGCAGATGAGGCTTGCCGAAACCTTTCTGCAGAGATCTTGGAGCCATGGTGAACAGCAACCTGTTACAGAGCACCAAGGGGTAGCAGCTGTGCTGCAGGAGCTCTCACCTCCACCTCCTCCTGGCCTGCCAGCCTCTGGGTTTTGCTCAGGGCTTACTGGAGATTTTGCAGAGAAAATCCCCAGCAATCCGGAGGGAACACTTGCTTTGTGTTCTTTACAAGACGACTGCCGTCTTGGCAGGAGGGACTGGTGCTATCCAGCGACAGCAGGTCACGGCCGGAGGTGGCCCTTTGCCGCAAACCCTGAGGCACCTTCTCACTCCAGCCAGAATACGGGCCATGAATTCAAGAAGTGCCAAGAGTTGGCAAATGCTGAAAAGGCAAAGGCCAAGATCTAAGGCCAGGTTGCTCCTCCGAGAGGAGTCTGGATGAGAAACAGCCTCCTGTGCCTGGGGGAGGGAGGGAGAGGCCGCAGGCAAAGCTCCAGGCCAGGCTGCTCCCAGAGCAGCTCTGATCTGGTGGTGCAGCCCCTAGCAGGGCCAGGTTTGGAGCTGCAATCCCAGGCAGGGCTGCCTTCATGAGCATCCTTCAAACCCACCCTGCAGAGCCTGCATCACACAGCCCAGCCCCAGTGAGAAAAGGCTCATCTTTCCTGCACAGCCAGCGAGAACCAAAACATCCATTCGGTTTCAAAATGAACGCAGGAAATCCTTTTTGCCTTCATGCAAACAGTCAGACAAGTGTTTTACCATGTGTTTACTCTCTGGCTCACCTTCCCCTCAGCTTCCCCCTTTGCCTGCCTGTTCTCCACATGCTTCTCCTTTGTGGATGCTGCAGTCTGACGTAGCTTTTGTCCCTGGCAGGCAGCGAGTGCAAAAGAACCTGATCCCCACCCTGCCTGTGCACAGCCCCTCGCCAGCACCGGCTGCACCCAAAAACCTGCTCACCATCCTGCCAGCCCCTCAGCAGATCAGCTGCACCCACCAGCAAGGCACAGCCCCTGGGCAGTGTGCTGCATCTCCTGCTGCTGCAGCACTCTGCAACCCCCGGGTCTTTGTCTGGGCACAAAGCCACCACGGTGGCCACGCAGGCAGGGAAGGGGAGCTCCCCCTTCCCCAAGCCACACAGGCACCACCACACTCGTACAAACCACGGCCAGAGCAGCTTTAAAGCCAACCCTGAGCACTGCCAGCAGGGGAGAGGTGGGGCTGCTGCTGGGGAGCTGCTAAAACCCATCTTGCACAAAGAACAAGAAAGGAGCTTATATCCCAGCAAGAGCTTTTCCCTGACAAATTAGCAAAGCCTCCCGTAACTGCACAACCAGCTTCTTTCTTACGTCTTTTGGCATTTCTGCTTTCAATAATTTATAACAAAAGAACTGAGACATCAACAGATAGGGAGAAAGCAAAACCAGCCCTGACCTGAAATAGCACAGACTGACTGCCAGCCATTTTAGATGGGTTTTAAATCTTGCACAGAACAAGGCTGCTGGGGCTGATACAGCCTCCCCGATAGCCATTTCCAGGAATGCTTCTTCTCCTGTACGGGAAGGAGGCAGGAACTTGTCTCTGATCAGGTTTTTCTCAGCCTCCTGACCCATCTGCCTGCGGGGCACCACCATGACAGCTGCCAGGCTGAGCCACTCCACAGGGTGACAGCACTTTCTCCCATTTTCACCCCAGCCTCCTGCCACAACCCTTCACATCCGTCAGGGGAGGAGCAGACAGCCCTGGGAAGGCAGCAGCACACTGGAGCTGTTGTGTCTTACAGGAGGGCTCATTTCTCCTGTGGATGTTGCTGCACTTTACTAGAGGGCTTGCTAACACCATTTTTCCCTTGCCCAACAGCAAGACAAGGTGCTGCTTTCTTTAGATCAAAGAAACAGACTCCAGGAGAGCTCCTTACATCAGTAAGGCAGGAGGGGGGTGCCAGCACATTCTTTTGAGATGCGTCTCATTGTGCTTTAAACGGTGGACACATCCTGCTCCCTGCAAGGCACACCTGGTAGGCTCAGCCCCCACCCTGTGCGTTAGTTTCAGCTACCCAAGCAGGTGGGCAAGGCTGATACAGGACAAGTGATTGATGTGCTCCTTGTTCCTGTGCATTAACAGCAGGCAGGCATGAGATGGCTACCAACACCAGCATCCTCACACCTGCAGCCACACTCCAGCTGTGCCTGTGGCAGAGGGAGCCGCTGGAGCCCTATCCTGCTCCTCCAGACCTCCAACTGCAGGAGCACAGCAAACGACTTGGTTGAGATTTTCTCCTGGGAGGTAACTTGTTTTGTACAGTAGTAACTCAGGCAGCTGTGAGGAAAGCCCAAGACACCCCACAGCTCACTTTCACCTTGGTGAAGTCTCCACCCCTTGTGATCTGAAGGTTTCAGAGCAGAGTAACTTCACACGGGTATGAGAACTGTCCCAGGGAGGAATCTCCCATCCTTTGTAAGAGCTACAATGTCACACAGCACATTAAGTCTGCGCCCTCTCCCAACTCAAAACCCCGGTTTTATTGAAGTAACTAAGAAAACATTACCTACTCACTAATAGCAATGGTCTCCTGTGTACAAATGGCTGTACAGCTCTGGTTTTTTATCAAAGGAAGGTGAAATCTGCTACATAACCCTGACAAGACCCCCTGCTACTTGGGGGGAAAAACCCCTCATTTTTTTCACTTATTCACTGGCCAGTGCTGCAAGACATTTTAACAGATGGATGACAACTGTGGTCCTCAGCAAATGTCTGCCTGAGGCTGTGGTCATGTTCAGTGTAGGCCTGGAGGTCTATTTGTAATGCCAAGGACCTTTCTCTAGACCTGCCATCTCATCCTTCTGACTTCATACTTTCCCCTTTGCAACACACAGTGAGAAAGGAGCAGGGTTTAGTCAGAGCAAGTGCTCCTCAGGACATAATCCTAGTGTCTCTGATCATCAGCTTTGTGCCAGACACTTACAAATTCTTCATTTGTACTTGCTAAAATATTCAAGCTTCCCATACCTGAACATTATGTGAACGAATCTGCTCAGATACATAATTGATACACAGAGGAGCTGCACTACCACTTCTAATAATCGAGTCCAGGAAATCACACATGGACAAAAGGAATTACTCAGCGCTTGGTCCCATGCTTTTCCTTCCATGCAATATGAGCAGAGCCAGGCTGAACCTCACAGCTGCCCACATGCACGAGGGTTAAACCAGATGACCTTCCAAGGTCCCTTCCAAATAAAATTACTTCATGATCTGCCCTTAAAGTGACCCAACTCAGAAGATTCATGTCACATAAGATATTTAGAAGTACTTACAGGCAGAGACCGTGGTTTTTAAATAAAAGTTTAATTCCTTCATCAGGTCTTAAACACAAATGCTGCTGGAAATCCTCCCAGCGCTGCTCTGATGTCCTGGCTTTTGGCTCTCAGAGCAGCAGCAGGATGGCAGCAGGGGCTCCCATACAGGAGGTGGGATCACAGACTCTCAGGAGAGCTCAGTGCAGGATGCAAAGCAAAGAAGCAAGAGATGCACAGTTTCCAGACAAACACCAATTCTTATACAAAAAGAAAAGCTCTACACGAATAGAAGTGTTAACGTTGCCACAGGACAGGAGTTTAGGAAGGGAGAGAAGTCTTCAGTACAAGGCACAACTAAAGAAATACTTCCCTAGATTTTAACCACATCTTTCAGTTAGTTCCACTTATCCCAGCCCCCAGCCTCTCAAAGCCATGCTGGTTACTCTAGAAAGTAATTTCAAGTTCCTTCTTTTCCCTTTTTCCCTTCCTCCAGCTCAAAAACAAATAAAAGAGGAGTGCTTATTTAAAAAAAAAAAAAAAAAAACAACAACCAAAAAAACCCCAAAACCAAAAAACCCAAACAAAACCAGAATAAAACAGTTTGGTCTATAAACCGTAAGAGTTCAAGAGAGACTTAGCAGTTCACCTTACGATTGTCTGGTACATTTTCAAAGTATTCAAGTTTCAGATGATACTTATTACATCCAAGAGCCTCAGCCAGCTCCAGTTTTGGTATTTTTCTTTCAGGCACTTTGTGGCCTGTCAGGTTGGTGTTAAATCTGCAGTTCTCCCAGTATTACGTATCACCAGCCTCTTCAACCCATTGCCATAAACACTCCTGGGAAGCATCAGACCCACTCCAAGGGTTCCTTCAGGTGTTGCTGTCCTGCAGCCTGCAGTGCTCCTTGGTTTAAGGTATTTTGCAAGAAGCAATGCTTTCAGGGAAAGGCAGACAACGAGCAGGACAACGTGTCAGTAACTTCCAGCACAACAGGACTGTAACAGGCAATGGATGAGAGGCTGAGGCAGCTGGACACAAAGCTGTTGTGTTTCAGGTCACCCCAGCGTCTGAGCAGGCACTTGCTAGATGCAACAACCCTGCTGCTGTTGGATAAAGAGGCTCTGTTTACTACTGGACTGGTAAAAGAAGGGTCAGGGGGTTGCACAGCAGGTCAAGGTGCAGCTGCAGCACATGACAGCAGTGCTCTAGTTAGCTAGCAAGGCTAACAGGAAGCTGTGAAATTGAGAAGCTGGTTTTAGCCTGCACTAGAAACCAAAGCACACAACTACCACAAGTTCTCTATGTCAGAATTTTCAGAAAAGAACACTTGTCCAGGATGCACCTTCCCCACTAAGCTAACACAGCACTGCACAGACTCGGCTCTCACCCTCACTTTGCTGTGTAGTGCACTAAAGGGCATTTAATTTCATCAACTATTAAGAGGAATTCAAGTTTGCAAGCTACACTGATCTCCTTTTATGGGAGGAAGCTGAGCAGAAGACACGTCCTAGGTGTCTCCCAGGGCTTCACCAAGGGCCAAGCCTGGCCAAGACACAAGCCTTCCACACCACTCTCCAAGGGCTCTGTCAGGTACAGAGTGGTAAGACAGCCAGCAGTCTCTTGGGCTCTTGCTGTAGATCCAGATCAACATGTCCTAGGGAGCTTTACTTCCCAAACTATTTAGGGTGCACATGCCAGATCATCTAACCCTGCCCACAGACAAACCCTCTCCCTCCCCCCCTTCAAAATAATTGTGGCAATTTGCCATGTGTCAGTCCTGCTCTCCACAGACCTGCAGATTGAGTCAGCTACTGACCAGCTCCATGCACAGGGGTGCTGGTGGAGTTGGCTGTTACAAAGATGAGCTTTTCCCCTCCAGCCTCCCAGTGCTGGGAACAGAGTCAGTAAGCCTGACTTAAGCAGGAGCTGTGGAGAACTGCACTGGAACAAGCAGAGTCTTCTACTGAACTTTACAACAAGCTGAACAACTTTTGGTTTTAAAAAAAAAAGCCATACAAGCAGCAGCTGACATCTGTTGTTATAAAGGGACATGGCTGAATAGGTAGGAAACAGATTCCCCATTATGAGTCCTCCTGATGGCCTCTGCAAGGATCATTGAGATGTCAATCACCTGGAAGGGAAGAAAGATGCATCAGTGCCATTGAGAAAAGGCATCAAGTCTGAAAGAACTGCTGAGAAGTCAGGGAGAACCTAAAGAATAAACTCATCACCCACATTTTAACATGCCAGATGCAGATAAATTACTTCTACACAGGATTAGGATTTAATTACATATAAGCCTGAAGATACCCTACAAATAGCACTACAGATATTCTAGCTGGTCTGTCAGAGTTACAGTCTACTGCTGCCTTGCTTTGCTCAGACTCCCTAGGCTCATTCTGTTTACCACAGGACTCTCTTATTCACTTTGTGCAGAGAAGTTAGGGCAGTCTAAATCAAGATGAAATCACTTCCCTTGAGCCAAGAGGTTTCACCACTGCTGCCAGCAGTCTGGGAGATGAAGCTGCTGCGCTGCAGCTCAGCTCCTGGGCGCTGTGCTGGCTCCATCTGGTGGGGTCACAACGGTACCAGGAGGGAAAGCTGAGTCTCAGCCAAATCCCAGCTCTGAATCCCCACAGCTAAAGCATTTCAATATATGTAGTCTAGTAAGAATCACTATATTCATAGTGCATCAAGGAAACCAAGTGAAAATCATATTTAATATTTTTTATCGTCTAGATAGTTTCTCTGAAGGGAAGAAAACATCAACAAGCTGCAGAGTAAAGCCTGAGACTTGTGACAAATCCTTTAGCTCTGCGCTCCTCAATAACAGACATCAGTGTGTAAATGTGAGGTATTAAAGGAGAGCCTGGAAAACTGCTCCATTGCAATCTTTGGCTACAGCTCCTCACACAGGGATTTCCAGTTTAACATTTTGCCTACACCAGCTGCTGTGTGGAGCCTGGAAACAAGGTGAAGCACCAGAAATGTTTTAGATGTCGCAGGAGTATCATTCAGAACTTAGTGCTGAAAGAAATGCAACCCAACAGCAGCTCGCAATCAGCTTGTAACATATTTCCAAAAGCAGCTTAAAATTGACTGCAGCTTCAACCAGTTCAGCTTCCCCTTCACCAGCAGCCCAGTAGGGGGAAAGCTTCTACACTCACACCACAGTATTGGCTGAGTATGAGTAGTGCCAGAATTTTCCAAATGCTTGTGTCCTAGATATTGGTGCTGTGAAGCCAAGGCCCATCTGGAATGAAATCTGGCAAAGGACGGCAGGGGCAAGAAGAATGTTTTCCTTTTGTGATTGATGTATTTGGAAAAACCTAAGAATGATGTGGGCCTGTTACTAAAGGGAAGGGGGACCCTGGTGACAGAGGAGGCAGAGAGGGCAGTTAGTGAGCACCTTCTCTGCATCAGTGTGCACTGACAAGCAGGAAACTGGGGTAAGGGAATGCTGGAAGACTCTTCCTTAGGGAGGACTGGATTAGAGGACACTTGGCCAGACTTGATATCCACAAGCTCATGGGCCCTGATGGGATACCTTCAGGAGTACTGAGAGAGCTGGGAGACATCACAGCCAGGCACTCATGACCAGCTTTGAAAGGTCCTGGACATCAGCAGAGGTGCCTGAGGACTGGGAGAAAGCAAATACAACCCAGAGCTACTGGCCAGTCAGCCTCACATCAATCCCTGGACAGGTAACAGACTTCTTCATTCTGGAGGCCATCTCTACGCACATGGATGACAAGAACATGATCAGGAACAGTCAGCATGGATTCACAAAAGGCAAATCATGCTTGACCAACCTGATCACCTATGAGGAAGCAACTGCCTAGATGTGTGAGGGGAGAGCAGTGGATATTGTCAACTTCAGCAAGGCTTCTGACACTGTCTGCCATGAAATTCTCACAGGCAAAACTCAGGAAGTGTACACTGGCTGAGTGGATTGAGAACTGTCTGAACAGCAGATTCTGGGGCTCATTATCAGCTTTTAGCTTTCATATGGATGGCAAAGGCTGGGCATAAAGTGACAGATGCACAACAAAGCTGTCAGCACCAACATCAGAAGTTCCTGTCTGCCTCTGTTTCAGCATTGCACATCACTCCTCCAAAGGGCACACATCCAACTACTTGCCTATATCGTGGCCCCATTAAATCAGACACCTGATCTAGGTAAAACAAGCCCTGAAAAAAAGATCCTTTAATGAACTGTTTGAGATGAGCTGCAGCAGAAGCTGCTTTGTGTCAGTGTAACATGTCTGTTACCCCACAGCAACAGGGCCAAGAGAACTAGACAACACTGATGGCAGCACCAACAGAACCACTGTCAGCACTACACAGTATTGTGGGATTTTCACCCCCCACAGGTGAACAGACACAGCTACCACTCCCCAGGAGTGACAGAAAATAGATGCTCACCTGGATTTTAGGGCACTGCTTCATCTTGTCCTCCTGGGGTATTGTGTTTGTGACTACAACTGCCTCAAAACAGGCATTGTTGATCCGGGAAATTGCTGGCCCAGAAAAGATCCCATGAGTTAAGATGGCATAAACTTTGGTGGCTCCAGCTGACACAAGCCTGCAAGGGGGGAGTAAAGGAGAAGGATGAGTAATTCTCAGCAAGTATTAAGTTGACATTAGTGCAGGGCCCATGGTAAGCATGACAGGAGACAGCACCATGTGCTTAGGGAACAGCCTATCTTTGATTTCCCCTCTCTATTGACTTGGGGGGAAAAAAACAGTTTTACAAGTACCATGAAATCCACCACAGGCAAAGCACACACTGAAAAAAACACCCATTGTTCTTAGCTCTGGAATAGTTGGAACAGATCATACAAATCACCTTCTGTAATTTTTGCTTACACAAGGTAGCAGATATTTAATACTGTGTTAATACTTTAATACTGTATTTAATGCAGTACGAAATACTGTGCTGATTTTTTTATGCTGTATTTAACAGTTAACTGTCTTGCATATGTTGGTGTTTCTAGTGTAAAAGGCATTAATGGTATCAATGTTTCAAGAGCTTATTTCTAATTCAAAACCAGCTGATGGACCAGACAACACCTCGTTCTACCTGGCATGGTGATGGTCAGTGAAGGTCCATTTTCAATACAGGGAAAAAAAAAATAAAAGACACTATGGTCTTCTACCTATCCCCACTGTGAGAACTTTTACTGGGTTTTTTCCTTATTTTGTGTGACATGAATAATCAAGAAACTGCACGAGCCTTGTGAAACTTGTCATGCAAATAACCTGCTTAAGCCATCACACAGAGCTCACTAGGAGCAGGTTCCTGGGTTAGGAGGGCAGCAGACAGCCCCACTCACTTGTCTGCAGCGTGGCAGATGGTGCCACAGGTGTCTGCCATGTCATCCACCAGGATGGCCACTCTGTCCTTGACGTCCCCCACCAGCACCATGCGATCCACCTCGTTGGCCTTCTTGCGCTCCTTGTGAATGAGGGCAAAGTCTACGTTCAACCGATCTGCAATGGAGGTCACTCTGAAGAGAGAACAGTTCCCAAACAACACTTAACTCCACACAGCACCTTCCACCAAAGCTTTCAATATCAAGCACGCTGCACTAAGAGGAGCTGTCACCACGTCTGCTACTGCTCCCCAGCAATTAATAGAAGGTGCTCTGCCACCTCGGTTTCCCTTCAAGCAGCTAAACTGCAACCTCTAATCTAATCTCTCTCAGAGACAGCAAACAGATCTCATCTTTCATCATGACCACTGTAAACTAATTTGCATTTAAGCTGAAAACAAACCTTAACCAGCAAGGTCAGCAAACTTGAAGTGATCCAAACACTTGGAAAGTTGTCATCTTTGTAACACTATACTGGAAAGGCTTAAGCTGGGCTATGAGAGGGCTTTACTGTCACTCAATCATCATGCACGCAAGCACTGGCACAGATTGTGGCAGGATTACACATCCAGGAAATTCAAATACACCACCTCAGATTTATTTCCATTAAAGTGACTGCAGAACCACCTTACTAGAGGAATCTTAATTTTATCTATTGATAAAGTAAAGAGTTTAAAAGCATTAAGAGTGGAAGCAGTAAAACACACATGCCCCCAAGAAATTCTACACTTGAGGTAAGTAGACTCAGCCCCACGAGATCAGACTTACCATCCTGGGGGTCCTACACAGGACTATTAAACTAAACTGAAATATTTGGCTTTGCATATCTCCATAAAATACTGCACCAGCCAAGATCAACACATTTCAGTAAAAGAGGCTTTTGAGCAGATTTTTTCATGAGTCAGATTATATCTGGCTGGTTTGGCACTTCATATACTGTGTTATGCAACGAGCTACAGAAATAGCTGAACGCACAGAAGGTCCTGCCCAACCCATGGACCACAGCAAAGCTACAGAAGAATCCAGTGACCCACAGTGTCAGTGCCTCTTGGCTGCTTGTAACACATCACTTAAAACATTCTGAGGGATGAGAATCACATCAGCACACACCAACACTGTGCTGTGACAGCCCTGGATTAAAGAATACATCTGTGTCCCTCTACTGCTCACATGTAGCACTCAGACAGAAGCATCAAGGAGCAGCCTAATTTCTCCTAAAAAGCCCCTGAGAACATTCTGAGCTGCCCACAAACTGACATGTTTGTCTGCAGGGAGATGGGAGATTGTCAGGCTATCAAAATAGAAATGGGCTATAGCATATGCTGCTGCTTTTTGGAAAGGAACCATCTATCTTCCTCACTCTCAGGGAAGATGAAGAGTGGCAGCAGAAGGCAGAGAGGCAGAAGAGTGACTTAAATCACAGCTAGATATTCAAATCCACGGTAATAAAGTAAGAAAATGCCTCAACAGACTAAGTTTAATTCTGCAAAGAAGGCAGCCTGGATAAAAATGTATCATTAATCTTCAGCAGTGAGCTTGCCTTGACATAGGGGTGTAAGCTACAATATTTCCTCCATTAATTGGCAAAAATACCCTTTTACAAATTGGTTTAGTCCTAGGGATGTAGCTGTTGTGCAATTCCTACCTATGCAGCTGTGATTCTAGAAGCTATTAAATCCTCCATGTAGCCAAAGAAACCTTCTAAACATTCCCTAGGAAGAATATCTGACCACTCTTCACCAGCTGTCCCAGACTGTCTGAGAGAAGGCAGACTGAAAGAAGGAACACGTTTTAAAAATAGGGTCACAAGTATTCTTAGGAATAATAAATAGAGTAAATGTGTCTAAATAAAGTAGACACAGTCTAAATAAAGTAGACACAGAAGCAGCATCTCAAGCTGCCTGTCTGACAGCTCACCTCTTGGCTCCACCAGCATCTGGTGAAACAATGGTGCAGTTCTTCCACTCTGGAATATTCTCTTTGATCCATTTCAGTACAGCAGGCTCGGCATATAAATTATCAACAGGGATATCAAAAAAACCCTGCAAGGAAGACAACAGGAACAGATATAGCTGAAAGTCCCATCCCAGAAACAGCTGTAAGAAGCCTTCTATATCATCAGGAATGCAGTCATCACCTTTCCACAGCTTTCAGCTTTTCTTTTTACTTCCCTTGAAGTAAGGGCAGTAGTCTTTGGGATACACAGAATAGTAATGTAAGAAGTCTTCAGAGCCAGAAATAGTTCAGCAGCATAAATAACACTTTCCATCTAACACCTCCACAAAATGAAACTAGTTCTGTCCTGGGGGCTGCAGAAAGCCTGCAGCAAATGCACTCATTTCCAGAGCAGCTGGCTGCCTGTTTACAGTCAGCCTTTAAAGCTCATTACCCAAACTGTTCCCATCTACAAAACAGGCTTGAGCAACATCTGTCTTTAAACTAATGCAGCTGGTTCCATAACTTTACAGTGACCCTGCAGAATTCTCCAAATCTCATAGGTCACTAAATGCCAGAAGTTAACCCTGGAGTAACAGGCAGGAGAGTGAGGGGCAGCTACTCCTGAGGAATGCTTCAAGGTACAGGGTAACAGACCCTTCTCACCATCATTTATTCCTTCTGTGCTCCCCAACACAGCAGCTACAAGAGCCAGGCTGACACCAGCCAGATGCTGGAAGCACAAATGCACAAACTATCCCATTAAATCTCATCTCTGCTGCTGGTGCAAGGTCAGCCCTATGGCACACACCAACTCCAAGCCCTGCAGGAAGAGGGGGACCCCCTTAACCTCAGTTATTTCATGCTCTGAGAGCCTTCTCAGCTGTGCCCATAGAGATTTTTTTCATCTGAGACAGTATTTCTGGGCAAATCATACTGAAGTGTGAATGACTGCACTTCCAACTGTTAAAACAACAGCTTCAGCAGGCAGTAGCAACCTTACCCTCTGCAGCAATACAACAGACATCCTTCCCTCTGCCACACCAAGTCGGTTTCTTGGTCTTGAGCACTTGCTCAAGGTAGAGAAAAACAAAATCACATTGAGCTTGCAGCCTCTACTCTCTCAGGCAAATATTCCGGCCAGTTTTCTTACACAGCCCAGGTCAAGACTTTAGTTGCTCTGTGAGATATTTTGTTCATAAGCCAACAAAGTCTATGAATAATTTTCAATTCACTACCAGCGTGGGACAGAACCAAGGCTAGTGAGGGAGGGTGGCACTGAATGGATAGAAGCAGGATTGCCCATCTTGCCAGAGGCAGGCCTAACTGCTCACTTCTCCAAGACTACACACTGAGTATCAGGAAGCTCTGCTCAGAATGTAAAGACACTCCACCTCACATCCCTCCAAGGTCTAGTGAAGAATGAACAGTATCACTGTGTGGCAACAAAGCTGTAGTGATCATTTACACAAGACTCAACACACTCAGTCTGATGAAGAACAGCTACACTTTCATTTACAGCTTAACCTGTTACCCACCTCCCCATCCAGTCCCAAATTCCCAAGTCTTGATGACTGCAGTAGCTCAAAAAAGCAGATGACTGAAAAGCTTGCAAAGCAGCCAAGAGGCTCAGACTGCAAGTGGTAAGTCCTTTCCTGATTTTTGCTCCTACCTGAATCTGAGACGCATGCAGGTCCATGGTGATGATGTGATCTGCACCTGCCACAGACAGCATGTTTGCAACAAGCTTGGCAGAGATTGGAGCTCGACTCTGGTACAGGGAAAAAAGACAGTGTAAGACAAGTTCAACTCCTTCATCAAGATGTCAGCCTTCTGCTTCCAGGCAGTGATTCACAAGCAGTTACTAAAAGGAGCCCTCATTAACATTGCATCTTCTCATCAGCTAGTGATTAGACTTTAGCATATTTTCAAGAAGATCTAGATCTTTATGAAAAGATCATTTTGCAGTCCAACGCTCTGAAGTTTAACGAACTGAAGAGAGGTTGGATATTCAGAGGAGGTGACAAAACTTCATTTAAATCCTCTCCAGCAGTCAGGACTTTCAAGGTGTGCCTTCAACTTCCCTGCAGAAACCTTCACCACATCCCTTACCTTGTCCTTTTTGTCCTGCCGGGCGTAAGGGAAGCAGGGGATGACAGCTGTGACTCTGCTGGCTGAGGCAATCTTACAGGCATTTATCATGATGAGGAGCTCCATCAGATTGTCATTGATTTCCCCACAGCCACTCTGCACGATGTAGACATCCTCCCCACGAACGCTCTCGCCTATTTCCACGCTGGAAGCAGATGAGAAGAGAGTTGTAGCCAAACACAAATTAAAGCCCAGCCATTAGCTGTGCCTGCAGAGCAACCAAGGCCCTGCACTGCCAGGGGTCTGTGGGTGGCACTGCCATATCATCAAGGCTGCTGAGCAGGAACACTGCTGTTTATTTGCTCAGTGGCTCTTTCACAGCGCTCACTGATCACATTTAATGGTCTAGCCAGTAAGGCTAAAAGCACTCAGCCTGATCTCAACATGTAAACACCCCAGAGCCGGCCCTGTTCCCCTGGAATCACAAGCACAGCCACCTCTGACAGCAGCAGTGTACAAAGGAGCAAGGAGCATGGCCAGCCACCAGCCAGACTGGGGTCAAACTGCTACCAAAGCAACACCGTGGCCAATTATCAGACTGAGAGCCATAGCAGCCATTCGGTGGCTCCAGCAGAGCAGCACTCCAGCCTTTCCCTCTGGAAAGGCTTCTGGGGTTAATTTTCTCCTGGATGCAGTGCACACTAATCCCTGCCGTGCAGGGCCTGAATAGAAGCCAAAGGTCCTGTTTGCCAGCAGCAGAATGCCAGCTCCAGTGCACGTATGGAGACACCTGCACCAGCAAGAGCGGGAAAGAAACCACTCCACTTACTACAGAGCCCCTCAGGGTAGAGTTCTAATTCTCATATTTCCTTCTCTGCCCTTTCTGATCTCCTCTTCAAACTTTTTTTGGTGACAGTTATCTATTTACAGTCTTACTGCTCAATATCCATCAGCAAGCTGCTGTCAGCTTTACTGCCCACTGACTCACAGGGTGCATCCATCTCTTGTGGAGAGTTTCAGTCAAGGAGAACTCTTTGCCTGGGAACTGGCTGATTATCAGCAGCGAGCACCCAAGTGTCAACTCCAACATCAGCCTGACTTAAGGCATTTATGCTACAAAATAGCCCAGGAATTATTCTGTTGATACAGTCTTACTCTTTTGGGGAAGCACCTGCTGTCAGTTTATTGGGGTAAATAAGATGGCTTTTAAGTCTTCAAGCCATGTTACCTGCTGACACAGGAACCTGCTGGCCAGCCAAGTAAATGGTAAGAGCAATTAATAAAGAACAATGAGAACAGTGCAAGGGCTGTAAATCAAACAGAACTTTTTATAACTCCTCTACAACTCTTTGTACTACCCCTGAGGTTTCACAATCAATATCCATGGCAAGAGAAACACAACACTGTATGTCACATACACATCCTGGTTTTTTGTGGAAAAAAAAATACTGTTTCCAGAAGGAGTGGGTTGGAGCAATCAAGGTCCTTTGTATTATACCCCGTGGTGTATACAGCATATTCTCTAAAGCAAGCTTAAGGAGCTCTGAACAACTCTAAACCTCCTTTTTAGCTTTACGTAGGATGGCAGCAAGATCTTTAAAGCACAGATACATAAAACAAGGCGAATGTTAGGTTTCAAAGCTTGAGAGAAACAGACTGCGTGACTGCAAATGCACCGTGGGATGCACGGAGGTGTGAGCCTCTTCTCGTTCCTTAAGAGTTCTATCAATACTTTCTAAGACTCTGAAGCTCCTCAGAGAAATTTAAAGGTACCAGCTACATGCTAAACACAAAATTATCAAGCCTCTAGTCATCAGAGTTTAGATTTAAGCACGAGAAAGCCTAATCAGTGTAGATGTAACTCCGAGATGTGCCGTCCCATCAGCTCGCGGCTTTGGGGCGCAGGGGGCAAGGTCCGGGTGGCGAATTCCACCGCCCCAACACTTGCCACAGCGGCCAGGCCACACAGACCCTCCAAGCTCAGGAGGCCCTGGCGGCCCTGGGGGCGGGGGGAGCCCCAGAGGCGGCGCTGGGAGCCCCAAGGGCGGCGCGGTGAGGCGGGGGCCGCTGCAGGCACGGCC